>QOVD01002886.1:19904-29933 GCA_003521225.1 Tuber microsphaerosporum | reverse complement strand
GGGTGGGTGGGTTTTCAGGTAGTAGCTTACCCCCCGGAAAATTGGAGAAATGAGTCTTTGATCAGGACTCTTGTGGCAAAATGTGAATTTTGAAGATTTTGGGATCATAACTGTTTGGTTTTGCAAGACGCTTCCACGGGAGGGTGGGATGAATATGCTTCGGAGGGTTCGGTAAGGATGTTTTTGCAATCCTCTAACTTATTATATCGTGGTTATATTGAAATTGAGGGGTATCGTATTGGCTCTAAGGAGCTTTAGAGTGTTCTTCTTTCGAAATCTTGTTCGCCCTCTATACGACAATCCCGAGAGCTAAGCTCCCCTGCGAAGACCAATTGTCAACTATAGCCCCATGATTATCACGAAAACGAGCTCCCATTGTTCTCCCTGGCCTCTCCGTTTATATTAACAGTCCATATCTTTGGAATTACTTAGGCATCCTATCTCTACTTCTCCTTCCCTCCAATGTTTGGCCCTTAGTCCCCTCCTTTACTCTAGCGGGAACACTCCACTCATTCTTTCCTCAAACCGAGAGTTATAGAGTAGAAGGTTCACTATACCAGCGTAAGGAAATCCCCTACGTGCTTTGTCCCTTTGCATCCCCCGGGCAACGCCCCAAAACCGAAATCCTCTTGATCGAAATCTCCGACATTCACATGCGCTCACTCGTGGGTGTCAGGGGAGCAGGTCAGAAGTAACTATGGGGATGTCCACACTACGTCTTGGCGAACCCCTCAAGAATCACCACTACGAGTACAACGACAATGGCAACTACACAACCGAAGGCTATGGAGACGAAATAACATATTCGAGGTGGGATAAAGTGAACATGGGCTACACGTTAGCCGATTTATTAACCCTCCTTCCCTTAACAAATGAATGCTTGTACGCCTCGGTATCCCCGCTATCCGAGTACACATTCTCTTCAAAAGTTACAAGTCTCTCATCTGCTATGCCTAGGGGATAAGCTGTGTTCTTTGGTAACAGGCTGTTTGTCATTTCGAAAACTAATTTCTATATCTACTTTTGGAGTGAACCACCAATATGAGTCGAACCATGGTCTGTGGAATGTGCGTAGGCTTTCCCATGCTATCTTAAACAACGAGTCGTACCCTAAGACCTCCTAAAGTGCTAATGTTAACAATGTTCCTAAACGCCCACCCAGATACTTCGTTACCTTCGCACAGCCTGGAGACCTAACCGGCGGTGAAAAGCGAGAGTTTTATGGATGGGGGACTTCTTGTTTTGGTTGCTCTGCGCAATTGTATAGGCGCGTGCCGAGCCTGATGCCTTCTCTTCAACGTTTGCCTATGAAATCAAAGCCAACCCTGAATAGAATTGTATTTGTTCATCCTGTCGCGCTTGCCTTGTCTACCTCTCCAAACCATAGTAGATTATATCTGCAAACTTCCAAGTCCAGCGCAACCATCAGGATTTCGCCCATTCCCATATCAACCCTCATATCTCAAGTACTTACTGTCATTCGTTGTCTAGCCACGCATTCCACAATACCAGCCATCATTTCTGCAATACCAATCATTTCACATTCCAACCAGCACATCACATTCCGGACAACAGCCTATTTGTGGTTCTCGTCGAGTGACACCCTATGTCCTTGAATCCAGTCTTGGCAACGAGAAGAGCCTCACAGCGTTTCCTTCTAACACCAATACGCACACCAAAACAAAAAAAAAAGCCCCAGCAGGACAATCCAGAATAGAACAACACCAGTTCCTTCCCCTTTCCCAAGCGGAATATACAACCTAGAAGGAGTTTGCCATCATCGGTTTTCAACGCTCGATGCGACAATGCTTCTTGGTCCGTAGGCTTCTCCTGCCCTTCGAGCGGGCATCTTCTATGACCTCACCATCCTGGCAGACACCGTTACGGTTATCGAGATGCTCGCCGCCCGCTCACTCACCGCCCCCGCAGAGGTTTTTCTCAGGGTCCGCTAGGGCTTGCTTCGAGAGGATTTCGCCAGAGCTGGAGAAAAGAATTAATGATGTTCCGTTGGAGAGGTTTAGGAATTTTTGCATTGTGGCACATGTGGTGGGTTTTCTATTTGTTTGCTCGCTCGCTCGCTTTGTTTAGCGGGTGGATGGATGCAATCAGAGCTAATTGAAGTGCTAATTCAATTTCATAGGATCATGGAAAGAGCACTTGTATGCTAACCCAATACTCGGAATTTGAGAGGGGGGTTCTTTTTTTGGGAGAGGCATGTGAGGGGATAAATTGTTGCTAACGTTTCTTCGAGTGAAATAGTGAGCGATAGACTTCTGGAGCTCACGGGGACTATTGCTCCTGGCGGGAACAAACAGATTTTGGACAAACTTGACGTAGAACGGGAACGGGGGATTACTGTTAAGGCGCAGACATGCAGTATGATTTATAATTATAAGGTTTGCGTCGATTATCTTCATTACAGAACTATTTGCTTATGGTGGAGTAGGGAGAAGATTATCTCCTCCACCTTGTAGATACCCCCGGACATGTCGATTTTCGAGCAGAAGTATCCCGAAGCTACGCTTCATGTGGAGGAGCAATTCTCCTAGTTGACGCATCGCAGGGCGTCCAAGGTACCTGCGTCTAACTCCGTATCCCCACAGCCTAGAGTCTAATAGCCGATTCCACAGCACAGACAGTTGCCAATTTCTACCTCGCCTTCGCTCAGGGTCTACATCTCATCCCCGTAATCAACAAGATCGACCTATCAACAGCAGATCCGGAGATGGCGCTCGACCAGATGAAATCTAGTTTCGAACTCGATCCTAAGGGTGCAGTCTTAGTTTCTGCTAAAACTGGCCTGAATGTTGAGTCAATATTACCTGCTGTTGTCGAGCAAATACCAGCGTAAGAGCCCCCTTTTTTCTTTCTGGTGGACGGTCTCTTCGAGTGTGAGAAAACGGCCTAGAAATCTTACTGTTCAACAGCCCCGTAGGCTCCCACGGGACTCCGTTGAAAATTCTCCTTGTCGACTCCTGGTACGACATGTACAAAGGCGTGATTCTGCTAGTCCGAGTCTTCGAGGGCACGCTCCGGCCTGGAGATACCGTCGTCTCCTTCGCCACGGGGAAGAAATACATCGTTGGAGAACTAGGCATCATGCACCCCCTCGAGAAAGCGACTTGCTCCTTGCGTGCGGGTCAAGTCGGATACGTATATTTTAATCCGGGGATGAAGAAGAGCTCCGAAGCAAAGGTCGGGGATACATTTACGCATGTCGGTATGGAGAACGTTGTCCAGCCGTATCCAGGATTCGAGGAACCGAAACCTATGGTTTTTGTCGGAGCATTTCCAGTGGACCAGTCAGAGTTTAATCGGCTAGACGATAGTATCAATCAGCTAGTTATCAACGATAGGAGTGTTACGCTCCATAAAGAGTCTTCGGAAGCTCTTGGGCAGGGGTGGAGGTTGGGGTTTCTGGGTTCGTGGCATTTACTCTTACTATCACTCGGATTTCGATTTTTGTGCTGATTGATGAATTGAAGGTACGCTACACTGCTCGGTGTTCGAAGACCGCCTGAGGCAGGAACATGATACTTCAATCATCATCACTGCTCCAACAGTGCCATACATGATTAGATATAAGGATGGCACCGAAGTCATCATCCGAAACCCGCACGAATTTCCCAATCCCGACATGGAATACAACAAAATCGAAGCCTTCTACGAGCCATTAGTTCTTGCAACCATCACCCTCCCAGACGAATATCTTGGGAAAGTTATCGAACTCTGTGAGGTACATACTTAGATGCTCCCTCCCGTCCCTGGTGCTTCTCATAGATGCTAAAAACGACGCTAGTCAAACCGCGGCACGCAAGTCTCCATCGAATTCTGGACAGCCAACCAAGTCATCTTAAAGTACAGAATCCCACTTGCTCAGTTAGTTACCGACTTTTTCGGAAAGCTCAAAGGGATAACAAAAGGCTACGCATCACTAGACTACGAAGACGCCGGGTACGAGAAAAGTGATGTTGTGAAACTACAATTGCTTGTGAACAGAGAACCCGTGGATGCGATTTCCCAGGTCCTGCATAGAAGCCAGTGTCAGAGGATTGGTAAACAGTGGGTTTCGAAATTCAAGGAGTATGTGGATCGGCAACTTTTCGAGGTAGTCATACAAGCGGCAGTGGGGAAGATGATTGTTGCGAGGGAGACGGTAAAGCCCGTTAGGAAGGATGGTAGAGTTTTCGAATCTTCCTTGCTTTAGAAGCCTTTGCACTAATTGATTGCATAGTTACCGCAAAGCTCTACGGCGGCGACAGAACCCGGAGAATGAAGCTCCTAGAGAAGCAGAAGGAGGGAAGAAAGAAGCTGAAAGGCAAGCCCTCACACCCGCATGCAAACAATATGAAATACTAATTTATTGTGATCCAGCCATCGGTCAAGTCACGATCGACCAGAAAGCTTTCCACGGTTTCTTGCAGAAGAACTGATGGATACCTTACAAAACGCCGAATGGATTACATTTCATTTGGAATAATTATTCTACTGTAAATAAGAAATGAATATATAAATGTTAGAGTGCCTATCTCTGTATAGTATAACGAAAGCCGTACTAGGCGGTGGAAGCTGTATTTTGAAATATTCCTCCTTGTTAGATTGTGTCCCTTCAAGCTACAACCTTTCGCTCCAACGACCTAGAGTATTCTAGGCGTTTATGGGCACTATCCTTTTGTTTGTGTCATATTGTGGGGATATGGGATCACTGCGGGCCACATAGGTGGTTGCTCAGACAATGTCGGTGGATATATCGTGAGTACATCGTTTGTACAACTCGATTGGGATATGTTCACACCTCTTGCATGATATGATAGTAGGGGATGAAGTTAATCCTACGGATGACATTCATAGATAGAGATTTACCTATATCCCTCTTGTGCTTTGCCCTATCACCTATCCCTCCCATTATAGTAACAATATTATAATAATATTATGCTTTGTATATACCTCTTCCTCACGTCGATTCTCAACACCCTAAGTTAACACTGAACCCATGAAGTAATAAATACGTATCACGGCATGAACTTTAATACGTACTGCCCTCGACGAACCCGACCTCCAAACTCAAGGCTATCCACGATAGCCCATCCCGTGAGAACGGCACAACAAGCCTGTTCCTCGAGATGGTTATTCACCTATTATCACTCGCAGTATATGCGAGTCAGTAGCTACAGCATGTGGTCCTTTGTGAAAGGAATATTGGAGGCGCTCGTTGTGTGGAACGTGCAGTAGGTCGTTTCTCGAATTGCTACTTTTTTCCCTCCCCTTCTTCTCCTGCGTCCCGGTCGAGGACCGATAGGAGTTTTTCGGTGTCGGCTTGGCTTATCTGTCCATCCCACCAGGCGATGTTCCTTGGAAATAGTGTTCGTGAGGAGGTTGTGAGCGTTTTGGGTGCTGCCGGTTCAGTCGGCCAGGGACTGGTATTGATATACTCTTCGCACTGGCTCGTGGTGGGTTTTTGTTGGAAGCTAGTATTCTCTTTTTTTCCCCTCCTTCTCCCGGGGTCCTAATGATATATATCGATGGCCCAAGCCTAGATATCATACGAGAGACAAGCTAGTCTGGGACCTTGGGATAGGCAGCTGTGCAGCATAGGCCCGGGAGGGAGGGAGGGGGATATATTTCGAGGGAATATGCGGGCGCGGGCAAAGTTGCGTTCGGAAGGGAGTCGAGGGAGTGAACCGTACGGCCGAATTTAAGATCGCTAACAAACGTGATGTCACTGAAGTAGGATTAGCGACGGAGGCGGTAGTGCCGTGCGACAAACCAGCAATGACGAAACAGTAGTTTTCGTGAATTTCCACCCCGAACAAACTAGTCTAGCCATTCCAGTCCATCCAGCGTGTGATACCCCTCACAAAATCTAGAATCCAGCTCTCTTTATTTTTCCCCATTCGCTTTCCAGAACCAAAAGGGAGGCAAAAACAGATCTTTTACTATATATAAATTAATTCCAAATCTTTTCTCCCCTCTTCTTCTCCTACCCACCGTGCCCTTAAGTCCACAGAAAAGAGTCAGATTCTGTATAAGTTACCACCTATATACCTACCTTAGTATCATATCAGGAAGGGATTGATTTTGTTCCTCTTCCCCTGAAGCCCTATTCTCCAAGATCCCCTAAAATTTTCTCCAGCTCCCTATTAGAGGGGATTTCTTGATAACTCCCCTATCCTGTGACGGATCGGATCGGATCGTCCAATGGGAGGTAAGGCTTGCTGAGGGGGAATCGAACGTAACTATACGAGCACTTGTTGATTGCGCGGGGGCTAGTTCAGTTCTCTGGGTGTTGACTTATTAGGTACTCTGTTGGATAGGGGTTTTTTCTGTGTAATGCCATTGTGGGAGAAAGTAACTTTACTACTACTAGTAGATAGACCTGTGGTGGTGGCGGAGGGTTCGGCCAGAGGTTATAATTGTGATGTACTACCTTTTATTGTTATCAAGTGTTGATGGTGTTATGATAGTGGCGGAAGATTACACCCTCAAGGGAAGGAAGAGAATATATAGGTATTGATCACTGAGGATAGAAACTCCTCCTCTCTGTTCAAAAGAATGACCGAGATAGGGGTATTAGTGCTGGGACTTTAAAGAGAGGTTCGGTCGTGAGACACAGTTTACGAGGGGTGATTGGTTGTAGATGGAGGGCCTAAGGCTGCTTGCCATGCACGATACATTGATAAATTCATAATAAAGGGGTGCTACTCTACCAGTGACCTATGAGGATCCGGTTCATGGCGGCATGCTCGACTTTGAAGTTGGGCGTCAAGAGCCATACACTACTGTTCACTTACTTCTCATAACCCCGACATGTATCTGTGGCAGTTTTGTGGCTGGTCTAAAAATGTACCATTGCAACCAAAGATCGCTGGGGATGGTACATTGTCACCAGCCCAGATACATGTTGGGGTATGAGAATTGAGTGAACAGTAGTTGTAGGGTGCGATATCATGGTGGTAGGCGGGATTGCTCATAGCCTATGAGCAGCTGCCCACGTGATCACTCGCTCCGCACTTGCTGGTTGGACTGATGGGCTGACTGACTCTACTATGATATGGTAGGTCAATTTCTGGCCAGTGTTCTCTAATATTAGTACTAAAAAAAAAAAAGAGGGGGTAAAGCACCATATCCCCCAGATTCACATTGCGCCTGAATCTACTTCACATCAAGCTCTCTATTATATCCTCACTCCTATGCGTTGATCTCTTCCAGGGTGTACTGTACATATCTGGTCAGAGTATTCGTCATCCCCGTCATATACCGGTATGCTCTCCGCCCATTAGTATTACCGATACTATGGTGTATGTACTGGTTTCATTGACCCGGACTCATTGCGGAGTGGAGTGGATAGGCGGCCAAGCTACCGGAAGTATCCCCTCCTTTAATTTCACCATGTTGTACTATTCGGAGCGTCATGTCAGAGGAGGAAATGTCTCTAAGTCCTTTACTAGACCCCCAGGAGGTCACAAAAATCCAAATCCCCTCTGCAGCCTGTGGCCTATGTCACACTCACCCCCAACAGCCGCCGATCCGCGATCCAGGACCCTTCCTTAGTAACAGCTTATACACTTAAAAGCTGCGAAACTCGGGACAAAAACGAAGGGGTACAGTAACAACCGGGGCAACCCCCAAGCTCGGTTCGAACCTCATCCAGTGCACAGAATCTATTGCCATCTTAACTAATCCAGGACATTATGAGGCCAACATACCCAAGAGTGTATACAAATCGATATGATAAACACACGAGTAGAAGCTCGCTCGCAATGAACCTTTTCAGGCTAATCCTAGTCGCAGAGCGGTATATATCTAGAGAGCTACCAGGCGTCTAGTAGAGGTCTCGAAAACATATTGCACCTATATAATGTCAACAAAAGAAATAAAAAATATAATACCTAAGAATAATAGAGAACAACAAAGACCTTCAGCCACATCCAGACTGGCTAGTGACTAGGACTGGATTTTCTAGGATAAGAGGTACGCTTCCGAGTTCACCATTCATTGAATCCGGTACGAAGGAGGACTGACGGTAGGAATGTGAACTTCAACAAGTTCCCCCATGTGCAATAGGGGCGAATATATACTAGCATACCGAAGCTCGGGCCGCCCCCGCACTGGCCTCGAGGGCTTCGAGGTGCCCAGGCTAGATTTCTTCAGGAGGGGAGCCAAGCCGAGTCGAGTCCAAGGTTAACCCTGCCTTCATCTAGCCGGAGATACGGTTGGTCACTGCACGAATAGACATATCCCAGCAGCGAATTATCGCTTAGTGTTATTATCCGTGTTAGTTTGTGTGTAAGCAGTCACCCCGATGTTTAGGTCCATTACATTCACGAATCTTACATCAAAGGCTCAAGAATCCCAAGGCAGGCCCGAGCCGGCTCGGCTCACGAGGGGAGCGGGCCCGTGGCATGTACTAGCTAGTAGTTTACAGGTATGGTCACTAAGCTAGCCACCCACGCTAAATTATGTTCAAATATTGAGGCATTCAAAGTTGATTTTTCGTTATACATCAAAGTCCCAAAATAATATATTCACTACCATGTAGCCGTAATCGTAACGACCAGCCCCTCTCCTTCCAACGCTTCGCACTATTCTTGAACCGAGTGATATTTGTGATCCTCACATAACATCACTCGTTGTAGTGCAGACGCGAATCTGCCGCTTAGAGCCTACATCCTTCCATCCTGGGCAGGGCACTGTATAGTACTTACCGACCGTACATTCCTAAATCGTAATTAAACTTGAGGCCCCTATCCGGCATCCTGCTCGCTGCATCGCCACCATAAAAATCCTAAGATCGCTCCCTGCTGGGCCATTAAAGATCCCAGCCCCTATGATAGCCGCCGAGGCCGTGAGAGCCATAGCCAGAGACCTATTATAATCCACCGCATACGGTATTTCCTAACTTTTCGAGAAACATTTAGGTCTGTCGGTATCGCTACTGATTGGCCGAGCAATACCAATACCATCCGGGGTCTTACCCCACCTCCAAGTGAACTGCCGTAATACCAAAGCGAGGGTACCGAGCCTGTTGGTCTCTTTTTTTTTTTTCTTCCAGTGCTTTCCTCCCCTCCAAGATGCCAGTGCTTGTCGGATCCTTCCCTATTGGATTGAGTTTGTCCGGGACGTGCCCAAGTTATTCCCGGTTCTGTACTTGAGTAATCCCGTTTTGTGTATCGTTGCCCCCTTCCCCTGGGGGTTGCAGCGAAACTGAAACAAGATATGATTTGCTGATGCGGCTGGATTTTTCCGACCGTTTACTGGCTTCCCTGCATCACTCCTGGATAAGGCATCGAGGCGGATGATGGCAGCAGCCGGTAAATGTTTGTGCCTTTTTTTTTTTGCCTTTGTTTATGTTTCGTTTATTTGGATTGATTTTATAGTCGGACGGGCTGTTCGTTCTTACACAGTAGTGGTGCTGTGCTTGTTGTTATAGAGCTGCTCGGTCGGCCTGACCTGGTTCGGGAGTTGGGGTTGAGAAGTCCAATGAGATGTGTGCTTGTAGGAAGAAGCTTGGTGAGTCAGTCGGAAATCCTGAGATCTGACAGAGCAGAGGGCGATTTGTACTACGATTGGTAGGTGTTACTTGTGCCAGAAATTGAAATTGAAATTGAGGATGATAGGGGGATTTGTACGGTAGTGGCAGGTGGACTCACCCCTTATGTTCTCCTTTTCCTTCGCCTTCCTCTGCTTCCTCTGCTTCCTCTGTAATCGCTTGTTTCCTTTAGAATGCAGCGATTTTGTTTGAGCTATTGCATAATGCAGCGCTGGCGCTCTCAGTCCTGGCCTTCGCTGTGGCATGTAGCCGAGGCAGTTGCAACCTCTCCGAAGGAAGACTCGATCCGTGAGAAAAAAATCCTCCATGAAATCGTCAGTCAAACCGATAGAGAAGCCCGCTCCCGAAGGCTTAATATCATAAAATGGAGTGGATAGAAATTTAAAGTTTGTATGACAGGGGAACACCTTTGAGATATGAATCTGTGTACTGGTACAGTAAGCACAATCCGTGACAAATTTCAGCCCCACCATATGCCG
>QOVD01002886.1:3463-19879 GCA_003521225.1 Tuber microsphaerosporum | reverse complement strand
CCCCCCACCTTACGAGAGATACACTCGCAGGTTGGAAAAAGAAAGAAAGAAAGAAACATCAGAATTTATTTTGGGCCCTATGGTTCGGATGGTTCCTTGGAGAGAGGTGGCGAAAGCCGCTGGAGGAAGAAGTCTGGAAAGGACTAACTTATAGGAGGAGGGATAAAAGCATTCTGCAATTCTGACATCGAATATACACAGCCCTACCATGTGCATATCTATCTCTCATATGTACCGGTATATACTCGCACAAAGCGTGCTCCCTTCCTCTTCTTGGCCGCCTAGAGCGCCATACAGTGGTTGGTCCCACTCTAGGCACCAGAAACATCACCATGTCCTAGCCTAAAAGCCTAGTGTAAGATTCGCTTAGATAAAGTATTGGCCTCGGGGGTCCCAAGGGGAGCGTTAGATCTGCAGGTATCTTTGTTTCCTCTCAAATATCTATATTTTTTACTGTTTAGGCTTCGTTTTCAGCTGGATGGATTACTTGTTAAGACAAACCTTGGGCGGCTGAAGACTGCACCAAACATTTGATAGCCAGGATAAAAGTAACTTCTGCGTGTGCTTGTAAGGCTAGTAACTCTAGGGAGACAAAATTTCCAGATTTCAAATCAAAAGTTTTATTTAGGACAGAAAAACAAGTACCTGATACCGTAATTTAGCGTTTCGACGAACTAATAAGCACCCGTGCCACATAGTACTTGACGATACCTCTGAGGAAGCCAATGCAACACGTAGCCCTACAAGTCTCCTACTACTGTCTTCCAATATCTACATTTCGGTATTGTACGGGGTCCAGTATAACAAAAGACAATTATTCAAAGTTAACCAGCCAAATATATCCCTATCTGTTCAGGTTAAGAAGTTCCTACCCTTGTAACACAGAGCATTTTACCCCCTACCGTAGTGTGACAAGACCCCGCGCCTGGCCTCATGATGGCTTAGAGGAATTGGCTACCAGCATTGTGCCTACACATAGTGCGCTTGATCGTGGAGGAATAGGAGTCGTTGGAGAAAATTACCCAACCGGCAACACCTCCGCACATTAGGGAAAACGTGCATGTCGGTCGAGTATGGCTTGGCAAGAAGGTGACAACTGCATTATCGGGTTGAGCCAAAAAAATTGGCCGATCCTCTACAGTAGAGTACCAGCATTGAAGAAGCGTTAGCTTCAAGATACGGTAGGGTATACCGGTACGGGTAATCAAGCGTTAAGGAAGGAAATAAAAGTGGAGAGGCTTTGAAAATGTCTGATGGAGGAAGTTGAGTCGAGAAGGGAGTGCAGATGTTTGGCTGGAGTTCTTGCTGTTCGTGCAGTGGGCCGGTATGATGTGTGGAGAGGTGCAAAAATTTAGATCCGCCATCTTGTCTATCGATAAGGATTACCGGTATTATACCTCTGCAGTCAATAGAGCCAATCACCATAAATATCCGTCGCGCAGTGTTCGTTGTCAATAATACCAAGAGGTCGTTAGATAACGAGCACTAAACTTCGAGCGGGGGAGCCTTTAGAAAAGGGTATCGAGCCCTAACAAAAGAAGTAAGCTATATTCCCTGACGATGAATAACGGACTTTGAGATAGCTACGATTTCATAAGACGGTATAGATAAGGGAATGAATTGGACAGAGTTACTAAGTTTTATCTATCGCAGAGGGCTCAAACGACGGACTTTACCCAAGTGCTGGTAGGTAGGTTTCATTGTGCAAAGTGGCTCACTGTTGCACCAGCTGAGGTGATCTGGCTGGCCCACGATCTCGAACAGCCGGGCTGCAAGAACTTCTTGCCCCCCCCCTTGGCATCCTGTATCAGGTTAGAGTAAGTAAGGCTGAGTGTGCCACACTGCATTCCCCAGTGCAAGATGCGGTACCGGAAACTTTCTTGACGAGGCTTCGCCCAACCTTTTTTTTTTTTTCCCGGCCAAGGGTCCAGCTGAGAGTGTCTTCCAAACAACGACTGATCTTCGACTTGATGGAAGTGCAAAGCGCGATTTGCGGAGTTTGATAGTTTGTTGCCCTGTAATATTTACTTTTTCCATTCTTGCTTTGTAAAACTCTCCCCGTGGCGGTACG
Organism: Tuber microsphaerosporum; assembly: GCA_003521225.1. NCBI lineage: Eukaryota > Fungi > Ascomycota > Pezizomycetes > Pezizales > Tuberaceae > Tuber > Tuber microsphaerosporum. The sequence goes on along the minus strand of QOVD01002886.1, from coordinate 17,808 downwards.
GGAGTGTATCGCAAAAGCAGTAAGCTTTCTCGATTAACGCGTGAAGACCAGAGACGCACTTGCAAGGATAGGTTGCCAGCTCGACGAGTCGGTAAAAATCAAAGCTCACCACTGCTTCATTCGACCATAGAGGGTGCGGCTGAGACGAAGAGAATAAGCACCAAAAAGAGAAAAAGAAAAGAAAAGAAAAATATCAGTTGATGCGAGGTCAGGGAGGTGGACTGTGTCATAACAACAACAGCGATTCAACAACAGCGATTCGTTCGTTTTGGTCAGCAGCCGGAGAGAAATTGTGGCGCAGGTTACACTATTCCTTGGCAACGGACAAATGACTTGAGGATTTGGAAGCATCCTCTCGGAGTAGATTTGAACTAGGAGGAATTAGGTAAAATGTCGTTGAAATCTAGTTAGATCAGGAAGGGATTATCATCATTTGCCTTCGCTTGTTTGAAGGAACGTGCGCGAAAGCTTACCGAGTGGGCCTAACGCAGGTGCGAGCTAGCATTGCCCGATCCAGTAAGCACTTAAGGTGGGAGCGGGGTTCACTGCCACACACGCGCAAGGGTCCAAAAAGACCCTTGTTTGTAGCCACAGCACTTTTGGAAGGACCGCAAGGCGCGAGTCCAGAGGGGGAGGAGAGGAGGGAAAGGAGTGCTCGAGTACGGTAGGCCAGTCCAACGAGACGCTGCCCATCCCCCGTCCCCCTGTAAAAGGCAATGCGTGGAAAGAGCAAAATATGCACGAGGAGAGTCGGAAAAGATTTAGTGGGGATTAGGGGAAAAAAAATAAAAAAAATAGAAAAATAAAAAGGGTGTTGGCGAGTCCTCCATTCTCACGTTTCAGAGAAGAAAAAGAAGCCCTTGCGGCACCGCTTTTAACAACTCGTAGGCCTCCTCCTTTTCAGACCTTCTCCTTCTTTTCTTCTTCCCTTTCTCCCTTTGCTCTGTCCCCCTCCCAGAGTTGCCTTATCCCCGCTCTACTACGAACTCATTTCATCTCTTTCATATTACCGGTACTAGCCTCCCTAAGCAAAAAAAAGATAGAGAGAAAGAGAGAGAGAGAGAAAGAGAGACATCTCTTTCTGTTCCATTCCTCGTTTGGCCATAATTAAAGGACCCTTCACCCCCTGAATTCCCGTGCCCCTCCAACCTCCTCTCGAGGGTAAAATCTCATTAGTCCAGAGAGCTTCAACGGATACCACGTGAAGTAAAACAGCTTTATTTCCTCCTTACAGATCTTGTGCAGCGGGAATCTACACAATGTCATATCAGGGCGGGAATCCCCAACCCGGGCATGGTGATGACCACACCCAGCAATACCCTCCCTCCACATACCATATGCCCCCTCCAAGAGACTACGACTCCGACGACGACCAAGAGCGAGTCCCCCTTAACACCCAACAACAGCCCGGTGGACCTTTTCAAGCACCATTTGACGATCCGATGAGCCGCTCAACCACCCCCGGTGGTTCTCAACGTTCCGGCGCTGGCTATTCTCTTTCCGAGAGCTACGCCGGGCCTCCAGGAGCTGGTACGTACGATGGTGGACCAGGTTATCCTACCGGAGGCGAGTCGGGTCAATTCGGTGCTGGCCGCGCCGCCAGCCCTTATGCTCGATCTGATAGTTCTTCTACTGAAGCCTGGCGGCAAAGACAAGCTCCCTCCGGGATGCGACGTTATGCTACAAGAAAGATCAAACTTCAGCAAGGCCAAGTTTTGGCTATTGACTATCCGGTGCCATCTGCAATCCAAAATGCAATCCAATCTAAGTATCGGGCACCTGATGTCGAGGGTGGCAGCGAGGAGTTTACTCATATGAGATGTAAGTAACAAAGCCCCATAAAAGGGGTATTTATTATCGTAAACAATCCGGTCAATGCTAAATTATCATGTCAGACACTGCCGCAACTTGTGACCCTGACGATTTTACTCTCCGAAATGGATACAATCTGAGACCGGCTATGTATAACCGACATACCGAGTTGCTCATCGCCATCACCTACTACAACGAGGACAAACAATTGACTGCTCGTACACTTCATGGTGTCATGCAAAACGTTCGTGACATCGTGAACCTTAAAAAATCAGAGTTCTGGAACAAAGGTGGACCTGCCTGGCAGAAGATTGTTGTTTGTCTCGTCTTTGATGGTATCGACCCTTGCGACAAAGATACTCTCGACGTCCTCGCAACCGTCGGTATCTTCCAGGATGGTGTCATGAAGAGGGATGTTGACGGCAAAGAGACTACTGCACATATTGTATGATATCCCCCCCTCGCGTTTGCAAACATTCTGACCATTCTGCAGTTCGAGTATACCACACAATTATCCGTAACAGCCTCACAACAACTGATTCGTCCTCGTGATGATGACCCATCATGTCTCCCACCCGTGCAGATGATGTTCTGCCTAAAGCAGAAGAATTCCAAGAAAATCAACTCTCACAGATGGCTGTTCAATGCCTTTGGCCGTCTATTGAACCCTGAGGTTTGCGTATTGTTGGATGCCGGTACCAAGCCTGGTGCAAAGAGTATTTTGGCTCTGTGGGAGGCTTTCTACAACGACAAGGATTTGGGTGGCGCTTGTGGTGAAATCCACGCCATGTTGGGTAAGGGAGGAAAGAACTTGCTGAATCCGCTTGTGGCTACCCAGAATTTCGAGTACAAGATCTCGAACATTCTTGACAAACCTTTGGAAGCTGCTTTCGGATACGTCTCTGTGTTGGTAAGTTTTACCCCATGAGCTCTGGAGGTTAACGCAAATTCTGACCTGCAATTAGCCTGGTGCTTTCTCGGCTTACCGTTTCCGTGCCATTATGGGCCGTCCCTTGGAACAATATTTCCATGGTGATCACACTCTGTCCGCTCGCCTTGGAAAGAAGGGTATTGAGGGCATGAACATTTTCAAGAAGAACATGTTCTTGGCCGAGGATCGTATTTTGTGTTTCGAGTTGGTTGCCAAAGCTGGATCCAAATGGCATTTGACCTACGTCAAGACCTCGAAGGCCGAAACTGATGTGCCGGAAGGTGCACCTGAGTTTATCTCCCAGCGTCGTCGTTGGTTGAACGGTTCTTTCGCTGCCAGTATTTACTCCTTGATGCATTTCGGGAGAATGTACTCCAGCAGTCACAGCATCATTCGAATGTTCTTCTTCCATGTCCAGCTGTTTTACAACGTCTTCTCCGTCATCATGTCATGGTTCGGTTTGGGTGAATATTCCCGAAGCCCTAATTGAAAAGTCAATACTAACAATTGCTAGCCAATTTCTGGCTTACTACTACCGTCATTATGGATCTCGTTGGTGACCCAAGCAAGTCAGAACGTGATAACGGCAGAAAACCATGGCCCTTCGGTGAAGGGACTCGCATCTTCAACACTATCCTGAAATATCTTTACCTCGGCTTTCTCTTGCTTCAATTCATCCTGGCCTTGGGTAACAGACCAAAAGGGTATGCTGCAATTTTATCGCGTATCTCTATCAAATACTGATCGGGCTTATAGTTCACGTTATACTTATCTTGTCTCCTTCGTTGTCTTCGGCATGGTCCAGTTCTACATCATCATCCTCTCCTTCTACCTCGTCATCCAGGCATTCTCGAACTCGGCTGGTTGGGACGAACTCAAGTCTGATACCGTAAGCGGCTTTATCAAGAACTTCTTTACTGCCAACTCCGGTGTCATTATCATCGCTCTTGCAGCAACCTTCGGTCTTTACTTTGTGGCTTCCATCATCTACCTTGATCCTTGGCACATGCTTCACAGTTTCCCCCAATACTTGCTCACCGTGTCTTCATACATCAACATCCTCAATGTTTACGCTTTCAGCAATTGGCACGACGTTTCCTGGGGTACCAAGGGTTCCGATAAGGCTGATGTACTACCATCTGCAAAAACGCAAGTCGCTGAGGATGGTAAAGCAAAGGTCATTGACGAGCCAGATAAGCCGCAAGCAGATATTGATCAAGCTTTCGAAACAACTGTTAAGCGTGCTCTAACACCTTTTGTTCCTGTGATTGAAGATGAGAAGAAGACACTTGACGATTCGTACAAGTCTTTCAGAACCAAGCTCGTCAGTTCTTGGATTTTCATGAATGCCGGTCTTGCTGTTATTATCACCTCAGACAATTTTGATTCCTTTGGATTCTCGGTAAGCATCCCACTCTATGATAATGCTTGAGAAAGTGCACTTACTAACGATTACCATAGAAACAAAATGCTGCTGCCGTCAGAACTGCCAACTACTTCAAGGGTTTGCTGTGGGCTACTGCCGCGTTGAGTTTTGTTAGATTCATCGGATGTTGTTACTTCCTTGGAAGAGCGTCCATTCTCTGCTGCTTTGCAAGACGTTAAAGAGGTCGGGCCGCGGGTACGGATATGGTAGATTTGGCTGGGCAAAAAAAAAAGTGCTGGAATTTACAGTGCATATTTTTGGGAGGGAATCGAATAGGATAGCTAGCATTTTGTACATTGAGGGGTTGATGATATCCAGAGGGTGCACGGAAACGGAGGGGGGTGATCATCCTATATCTTTTCATGATTTCAACGTTTTTTTTTTTCCTTATTAAAGGTTTCATCATTTCTTTTTCTCTTCATCACAAACTTGACGGATGGATTCTCTCTATCTCTATCTCGGTTTTGTACTTTTGCTTAATCCTAATGCGACTCCCATGCGCACTGGATAACTTTGAAAGAGGTTCTTGTAATGACGGTTCCGGGTATACCCACCAGTTCTTTGTGCACTTTTGTTTCTCTCTACTTGACCTCAACAATGGGTGATGGTTGCTGCAAGTTTTATTTTACCGTATCAGAAAAGGCAGGAGCAGGAAGAAAAAAAGACATTTACTTATCTAAATCATCATCCATTAGCATTGACACCACCATAATATCGTAGTAGAACGGGAGGCAAAAGGTTGTGAGGGTTGAACTTGTTTATTGTTTTTCTCCCATAACATGATACCTTTGAAGCATTGCCACTTTCTATATTATACGATATAAATTGGTTATAATATATGATATTTACATTCCAGCGACATACTGGGGACCGATTGTCGGATGTTATGATAGGTTCACGACACAGCCAAAAAGTTTTATAGACTACCAGTACAGTACCGGTATCCAATCGTAATTATTTTTTCCTGCTTAGTGAAGACATCATTTCAACTATCTTGACGAGTCATAGTATCATACTATACCGGTATAGTATAATAGATCATCAAAATTGGAGACTTAACTTGGTTTTTAGAGAACCTGTATGGAGTGGAGAGCTTCTGAGGCCGGAAGAGAGAAAGAAAAAAATTGAAAAGGAGTTGGTGCACTGTTTGCCCTTATATCGACTTGCAAGGCATTTATGGTGGTAGTATAGAAAGTGTAAAAAGTGCAATGTTTTTTTATTATTTTCTTTTATAATATGATACTTTACATTGAAAACCCCTTCTGCAGAAAGGGGAGGGGGAGGGGGAGGGGGAGTTGTGCATGTATGTGTGTGCAAATATCGTGGTTTTATTTTTCTCTACAAGTTTTTTTTTCTTTTTGTCAGGAAAGTTTCTATATTGTGATAATTATCATCGAGGTTGTCATCACAATAGGATTATCCTATGATGCGATATATATACAAATTACATGCAAAGGCGGTTTTTTTCTCCCCCCCCAACCCTTTTTCCTGGATATATTCCCCGTGGTATGATACTGGTATGCGGGGCTGGTGATAAATGGTGATTGGAATGGCATGTATAATAGATAACCCAAAGAATGCTGCAGGTATGGTACTTTACGCTTTCGGTTCAACACTCTGGAGCTGTAGAATTAATTAATTAATTAATTGACATTCTAGTGTAGAATTCTTTTAGATATCTCCCAAGTTCTTACAGATTATTGAACGGTTATTGGATATTCTGGTGCCCCTATGCAATATCCCACAAAAACCAATGTATCATACCAACCACTATACTCATAGCTCTCTCGATAAGTCCTTGGCCAGTTTTGATGCAAAGCTGTAAAGAGTTATAGAAAGTAAACCCTAGGGAATTATTTCATATACTATAGATGAAGATTTCGTTTACTGGGTCTATACAGTAAGTTAGTTGGGAGGTTGTCAGTGGAAAACCCTTCTGATATTATGCAAGCACACTGCTCATCCATTAATTAATTTGGTGCCAATCTCTTACTTACTATGCTGTACAGTAGTGTACTGTGAATGTTTTAACTTCTGTCGTAGCATGGTGACGACCCAATCGGAATATTTGTATTTAATATATATATATATAAATTGCAATATTATTAGCATATAATTGTGTCGCTTTTTTCAACTTTTTATTGCTATCATACGTGCCGGATAAGGAGGGAGGGAGGGAAGGGGTAAACCAAATTTCCAAGCCTCTTCTACATACTATAGTACAGTATGGTACGCAAGTGATTCTAGCCCCTCGCCATTGGTGTGAACACATAATTTAGCGAGAATTCGTGATTAGGGTTAGCTAGCAAAGTGAACTCGGTTTTAAAGTTACTGTGTTGAGTGAAGTCCAGGGATTAACTTATGTGGTAGCGGAGTGTCTGGCGAATGGGGATAGAGCAGAGTACTGTACTCGAGTACTGTACCTGCCAAAATCTAGCGAATCCCTCCTTCACACACATGCGAGCCTTCAGGGGGGACCAACCTACACGACAATCCATGTCCCGCTTTATCAATCATTACGATGTGGTAATTGGTACGTACGTACTCCTCAGGGCACAGCCACAATGGTAGGAACTAACTAGACCATGTAGCCTTTTAATAATTCCTATTACGATATACTAGTACTGCTCTGCTCTACTAATCTCATTCGCTCACTCACTCGCCCGCTAAGTAAGTTAGTACACAGGGACGCATGCCGAATACATATTATATACTACAGTAGGGTTAGCACATAGTAGCACATCCCATAAACAACATTTCCACGACACAGAGCACACAAGTAAATAGAGACTTTGCGGTGGAAGCAATCTAGAGTCATTTTGCCAATCTTGGCATGCATAGGCCAAGCCTTGTTACATCCAGACCTTGATTTGGCTCCAGGACAAGAGCAAAAATTCAATGAATTTGACCCCCCCATAACATTGCCAATACCACTCCGCTTTAGCTTAAAAATATTCTTTGATTCCTGAAACCCAAGAAGCTTTAATTCTTGATACGAGAGAAGCATACCGTAAGTTCCGAACCCCCAGGGGTCACAGAATAAGCCATCTTGACCTCATGATGTTTGAGTTACCTCACAACTATAACTTTTAGTTGATTGATTTCTTAGCTTGACATTACCGTTTTTGGCAAGATATCCACCGCAAATTCAAACCCACATGCAGCTGCAAATTCCCTGCTCTTGGCATACATAGATCCTAGATACATCCACCGCAAAGTCTCTAATACCGAAATCGTAGTCAAGTCTATCACAGCACCCCATCATCACGAAATATAATGTACCTCTCAACCACTCCTATTCCCGAAGAAGGAAAGAGACATTAGCTAGAACACTGGTAGCTTACTAACTCACTAGCCAAAATTATCCGAAACCCCGCGGGGAGGTGGGGGGGGGAGGGAACAGGGGCTCCCAAGGTCCGTGCTATTAAGGGGCACGTTTGATCGCCCCTCGGAGAGCATACTTGAAACGGTGATCATGTACCCTCACTCGGTTTTAGAATTTGCGAGGAATGGTGGTGGAATGTTGGTGTAAGTTGAGGGTGGATTTTTTAGAACTTGTGCCGGTTGCCGTAGTCGTATGTGATTCTGGAAGGACTATACTTTGGATGATGTGGGTATGGACCGATCGATGGAATATTCCTAGGGGGGTTTTGTGTGAGGAGGTGTTCATTTGGTGGGTTTGACTTTTTTTTTTCCTCAGGGAGGTGGAGGATGGTGTGATACAGGTATAGTACCATACCCGTATCGTACTCTACTTGTAGCTCGGTAATAACTTGACGTGATGCTTGGTTTAGCTTAGCTAGATCCTAGGGCTAGACCAGACCGGACCGGACCGGATCAAGGCCAATTCCTCAGCACGCAAGCACGAAGGCTCACTCGGTTATTTCTTTTTTCTTTTTTGCCGATGCCCGAGCTGCTAACGGTCTATCATACTATGGTATGCCTGCACGTTAAAGCCCGTTTCTACCCTTTCTTGGGAACGCGTGGTTCTACCAGTAGTCCTTAAGTACAGTACCCTGCAGGCTGTAGCACTCGTTCTCTCTCTCTCCCCTAATCCCCGCCCCCACCGGAATAATGGCCGCTATCACAATCAAAGAATACCACCTCAGAATGCCACCCCGTCATCATCTCCGCGATCAATTCAACGGCCCTCCACACTTGGGTTTCGTTTCGCTTCACGGAAGTATAGTTTCCGTTCCGTGGTTTGTACGAGTCTGTACGCACGTACGGTATTTGCAGCCTCATGGCTGGTTGGATGTGAGTAATTGCCGTGTTTACAAATCCTACCCCACAATGCCTACGATACTGGTATCGGGTTTTTGGTGATAATGGAGGGTGTGTATTCTATGTGTTGTACAGGAACTCCCGCCCCCCCCCCTCCCTCCCTTTCCGTCTAAATATAGATGGATGATCTTCTGTGCTCGGCCGGTATCATGAACGGATACCGATAGTGTTTGCTTGGTATGTGTTACTGTACTTGCGAATTTCAAAGATATTTGGACATCTTGACGCAAAGGGTCTGTGCTTTTGATGTGCCTTGGCATTCGGGTGTCCGGGTATGATACTTATGAAACTCGTGAGTTCCGTTATCATACCGGTATGTTTGCCATAGTCAAGTAAATACTGGTTCTGAAACCGGGTCTTCGGGTACTTGCGACTGATGCGAGTATCATAGAAGGATTGACAGGGCGTTGGGATTTTTCTGCTCTCTCTCTCTTTCGCGAGGTTTAGGGTGGTGGTTCGAGGCTTCGAGAGAAAGAGAGAAGCCTACTGCAAGGGGGAGGAGAAGGGTTGAGAATTGATCAATTCAGATACCGTATTGTATGGGAAGTTAATCACGGAAATTACCAAGCGCCATGCGCTCTTCAACCTTTTCACACTTTCACTATACCGGTGTACAGCACCTGCCAAAGTCAATCCTCCTCCCCGCTACGGCACTTCTCTACCTGCTGAACATTCCCAAACATGTGAAACCAGTGGGGCGAAAGCGATATCACCTTCTATCGCTTCCCTAGTCTGATACTCGTGCTCTATATATCACGAGCAAAATGGCCTTCGATGGAACATGGGTTTCTGCGTTCCCCGCTCTAGTCTTGCGAGAATTAACACCCCTCCATCATACCGAGGTCATTGTATTATACACAGCATCCCCCCTGTTAATTTGACTGACATCTCACCACCTGTGCCCCCGTCATTTCGGGTATCATGCGAGTTGACGAAGGGGGGAAAGGGGTGAACGAATGAATGAAGGAACGAATCGACAGGCGTTACAGCGTTTTTTTTAAAAAAATGGGAAAATTCTGGAATACAGTAGATGCATGCATGGATGCATGGGGAGGGTGATGAGTGGGTGGAATTGTTTCAATGTAGGTGAAACGAAACGAAACGGCGGGGTAGGTATAATATGATAGGTATAATATGATAGGATACTGCAGTAGTGGCAGGTATCAGGATCAGGGCTGTAGGGATACGGCACTGAATGAGTGCTACCTGGGGATGTTTTGGAGCTTTGGCAGTCAGTGGTGGGTGGTGGTGGGTCAGGGGTTTGGAACCATGGGCTGGCTAGTTTGGTATCAGAATTAGCGTGCTACTTTTTCGTAGGGCTTGATACCGTTTGTCTATGGTATGAGAGAGGTGCTCAGTCGGTGGGGGTGTGTTTTTGTAGAATACTATGAGTATGGATGGTGCCGGTCGGCCAAGACCTGCTCCATACTGAATTATGAGCATTTCGAGAGATAAATAATTTCTCTGGCGATTTTGTAAAGAACACTTTTATTTTTATTTTTAACCCATTTTTATTTAATTAATATTATATTCTAAGAACATCAAGAGCTACTCTATGTCATACTGAAAGCAGAGAGTTATTTGACTTGAATTGTGGCAACCGGGAAGTTCAGCAGTTTTTGCTGAAATGCACCCATATGCCCAAATCCAAAGGCTGGAATCATGTCGCAGTGGACTATACCTTATTAAATTTTGATAAAGCCGCGCACAAAAAGTCCAATTCCCACACCACAACAACGACTTCCTGCCTAACCCCAAGTGAAAAACAAAAATCATAGACCATTAAATTTTTCTAATCTATTATGATATTAGTAGAATTCCACTAGAGGGAATCGCATCATATAGTACCTTCTTAAGCGGGAGTGGGGGAGGGGGGGCTTATCCCAAATTTAGAAACTTTAGATGAAGTTGGTAGCAAAAGGCCAGGACAGGCCAGGTCTTGCTTCGGAACAACGCCGTGGTGGGAGACACACACATTGTTTCCATCACGATCCACCATTTCTTTCCTTCTTCCCTTCTACTGTACACAGGCACAAATATCCAGGTACAATACCGGGCCATACCGCACCACAAACAACGCACTCTCCCCCGAGACATGCATTTGCACCTGCAACCTATCTCACTGTACTCGCAATTTTCTGACGTTTGTAAAAACGACTGCTATTGCATGACACCAAAATCTTGCGGCTCCGGGCAAATTTTTGCCCATATGCAATAGCAGTCGTTTTTACAAACGTCAGAAAATTGCGAGTACCACAGTTCGAATAGAACCGCAACGGTTCGTGATTCGCTGCTGGGGTAGAAAAGGCGTATTAATGTTCGTATCTTCAACTTTGTAACCTTGGTGTTGGACATACAGTATTCGGTTTGTTTTTTTATTTACTTACTTATTTACTTACTTACTTGCTCAGCTGAAAATGAAGTAATACGAATAGAGGGGGATAAGGTAATCTCCAGGCACAGAAACAGGAACAGCACAATACAGGAACAAATATTAAAAAAGTGCAAGTGAATACTCCCTCTGGAGGGTTTTAGCCGATTATGCCCCACTGCTGGTACTGCCGTATGGTAAATTACGTACTTGTCCAGGAACTGTCTGTCTGTCTGTCTGTCTGTCTGTTCTGCTGTGAGTGTGATAATACTTGTATTATAATGTGCTTGTACCGTATGTCAGCATCCCTCTATAATATCTATCTATCCCTGCAGCACCATCATTTTAGCATTCATGCGATGTTGTAGTTTTTTTTTTTTTTTTTGATGTGGGGGATGTTCCTTGTTTTTTTTCCTGTGGTGGAGTTATTGCGCCGGTATTTGTTTTGTTTTTTTTGACTACAGGTGCTCGCAGGCTGTCGCTGGAAGGGAGGGGGAAAAAATGTTGCATAATTCTCCTATTTGCGTGCTTACGAGTAGAAGTTCTACTGCATTTCTTGGGAGGTACGGTAGGCGGGCACCGTAAGTGGGGTTGTTGTTGCCCTGGTGAACTGATATGTAGTCTGAACGTTCATTTCTCTTCATTGCTGTTGCTGAGAGGTTGTCCTACGGGGTAGTAGTGCTCCTTCTTCCACTTGTCCAGGGTGGGCTTATATAGCTTCTTTGACATGTCTCGTTCTACTGTTGTCCTGTCATGGCTTGCCCATTTGATGGTAGAGATGTGCCCTCCTCTTGGGTTGGTAATGTTTGACATCTAGAATACAATCTCTCCCACGACAATACCGGTATGTGCTTTTTGATCGGAGGCCAGCTTTATATAATACCGCGCAGATTAACCTTTCCGGATTCCCTTGAAGGTCTCTCTATCAGCTTGCAGCCACCTTGATCGGTTTGTGCCCCTTATTTGCTATTCATATATGTTTGAATAGCTTTAGTCAAGCAGCTGGGTATTACTTGGCCGTATGTATTGTACTTGTATCCTGTTCCAACAAAGTATTCACTACGGCGTGGTCAATGGGGGAAGAGTACTAGTACCGTAATACGATATCGGGTTATCGGGAAACCTGGTGGGAACTCCAAGTGTGCTAGCGATAGTGTAGCTGCACAAGGCAGCTGCCCCCACGTACAGGTATTATATAATTTCTCGTTCTATCGTTCGTCCGATGTCAAGACTGGCTTGGTAATGCGGCATAAATGAGTTAAGGTGCCGGTAGTTGGTTTGTATGTATATACTTTTTTTCTTCCTCTTTTCAGATACGAACATTAACATCTAGACTATAATATAATCTCCTTTCTTTTCCTTTGCTTATGTCTTAGCTTATGTTTTGGCGGTTCCTGGCTCTACATACTTGTAGTCCGGGTGGTTCTGCCGGTTTCGGCCCGCGAAGGGCTGCTTTTCGAGGATGCGGCTGAGAAGTACCATAAAGTATGGCTTGAGGATGGATGAATGATAGGATGCGCTCATATTTTTTCGTAGTACGTACGTACTGTAGGGTATCCACCGGCTTCCGGTAAGGCGGATATCATAATGTAAGCTTTTTACTCACTTTGAACGCAGGGCTTCGATCATTTTATTATTGTGAAGATGGGGGCTTGGGTGAGTGGTTGTGGGTGATGGTTCATGCGTAGGTGTGTGCTGCAGCGCAGCCGAGCAAGGCCGTAAGTGCTGTATGTAGGTGTTACTCGAGCATAATATGTAGCGGGCACAATAGGGAAGTAATTGTTTGGAAGAAAAGAAGTAAGGTATCATATCAGTAGTGATAGAGCATGAGGGGATGCGGTGGAGGTGGAGAGGTTGCTGAGGCACCTGCAGAAGGAAAGAGCTAAGCGGAAAATGGTGTGCGAATACTTTCAAGAACACCAGGAGACAGGGGGATGGGAGAGGTGGCACCCCTCAAATTCAAAAACGTTAACTTACTTATTATACCCCAGGTGGGAAACGGGTTACGGCGGCATCTCGCCGGGGAGGGCGGTGTAACTTATTGCGAAGGACTGTTGTTAATATCATAGCCTTGGACTACTTTTAAATTGTTGACTGGGCTTGCGCTTGTTATACAAGTAGTATGGGGTCCGAATTGATTGATTAAAGAGTGCATCGGCTACCTAGTCTTTGTGGTAGCTGGAATACGACGGCCAAGGGAGGGAGTGTGGGTCTGGTCACTGAAGCGGAAGAGGGTGCATCTCAAGGAGTGCTTATAGCATTGTTTATTGACAGGGAGGGCAAATTGGGCGGGATTTATTGCTCCTCTTCTTGGGGTACCTTGTTGCACCTTTTTGACAGGAAACAGGCAAGAAAGCACCATCCACCCGCCAACTCCTGGGTAAGCACACCCCTTGCGTGGAACATTTTCCGTGTGGAGCCAGACATCCCCGTCTCATCTCCCGTGAGCCCAAACCCAGGCTATGAGAACAACGTTGCAGCAAAAAAAAAAGCGAGCAGCAAAAGTGGACAGCGAGCAGCGCAAAGATACCGCACGATACTGTTCTACAGACAGGAAGAGGAGGGAACACTATTGGTGGGGAGGGGGGGGGGCGTTCGAGATAGGGTACCGGTAGTTATTTACCTTTGGAAAGTGAATAATTGAATGATAGGCTAGGATTCAACGGTGCCTGGCATGTGGAAAATTGAATGCATTGTCTTGACCAGAAAGTCATCGCAATTGTATGGGGGGGTGACAGTGACGGGGGGAGAGGATTTTCTTTTGTGCCATCCTGCCTAACGATTAATCTACCTGTACCACCTCAGCCATCCACCTTCCTTCTTCCCAGCTGTTGCTAGTGTTGCTATCTTCGAGCACTGGTATGATACCGGTATTTGGTTGTACTTGTAGTACGGTATCCTGTGAGTTGTCACTCCTTCCCTTTCCTTTCCTTTCCCTTTCGCTCCCTTTTCACTCTCATAACCTCCCCACCCTCTGTTCATTCGGTCGCTCACTGTTTTTCCTCCCCCCCTACAGCCAACGACTATTTACGACTTTCGTTTATTGTTTTCAGTTGATCGCCATTTTAACTGCTGAGTAAAGGGGCGAATTAGGGAAGAGAGGAAAGGGAGGGAGGAATAATAAAGATTTCATGAGTTCTCGATACCGGTACTAAACTGCCGTGATTCAACTCAAACATCTTTTTCTTTCATTCCTCCATTCCTATTCTCTTTTCTGGTCTAGACTGTCCGTCTCTCTGTCAGTGCTTACGGGGATTGCTCAGGCTGGACTAGTTTCCAGGCAGCGAAAGCATTCAAGGTATTCAGCGAGCCAGAAGGCCCCCAAAAGGTCGGTTTTACTCGCTCGCTTCTGTCACTTTAATTTCATTTTCTTCCATTTTTGTATGTACGCGTTTATTCCTCCCCATCCCTGGCAACCAACGGGTATCCCTTCTCTACCGCACTCAATCCCGCACACCCACATCTTCGCCATCTCCTAAACTCCCTTTCCTTTGTTTCCCTCTTTCCCCCTTCCTTTTCCC
>QOVD01002885.1:0-11931 GCA_003521225.1 Tuber microsphaerosporum | reverse complement strand
TGGGTCTATTCTTTTCCTTCTTACCTAGCATTCTTTAATATATGTGTTTGGCTTTGGAAAATTGGAGAGAATTTTAGTGGATATGTGGCTGTTGTAGTCGTTAAATAGCTTTAGTGCAAGCTGTTTCGCAGAACCTGAAAGGTCCATTTTCGCGTGAACTCCCCAATATAGAGAAGAATATTCGAGAAATGGTGTGTCTTGGGGGTCAGGGGAGTGGCTGGGAGGAAGGGCCTTGACCTGGTGGGAATTTAGGTAAGTTAAGCAGGTTTCCGCGATTGTCGAGTGAGCGGTCCCGAAAAGGCCGGAATGAGTCCGGAGGTATTCTTGAAGCGTAAAGTGGATTAACCGGATTGTAGAAGCCTCCTTTTCTACCGCAATGAGTCCTTGACAACAGGCTAGTAATGTAGCTATTGAAGGAACATTGTCGGTATTGAGATTTGGCGATCCGATTTCGATTGCTAGGGCGTGGCACAGTTCATCGGCCTTCAGGGGCCGCTCTGCGTGAGATATCCACATTAAAGTGGTTATGCCGAGCCTCGCTCTCTCCCCACCCTGTCTCTTTACCCGATCCAGCGTTGTGCCATAAGCATCCCTCAACCCTAAGCCATCGGTCATTGCGCTGAGCTTTTGTCGCCTGCGATGAATTGTGGTTTCTTGCAAGACCACATCGATGTTCATCCTGACTAGCAAGAATCTAGATATGTATCTGTCAGCACATGCTTGAGGTAGCTTCCCTAGTGTTGCTTCTACATACATTTCGGAAACATCTTCGGGAATTTTATTCAGGATCTCTGCCTCCAAACTACTATCCATCGCATCCGGGATTATGTCCTCTTCCAGCCTAGAGTGAAGATATCTTATAATATCATCTCCCTTGGTGCTTATGGGTAAACTCGTCACTCTTCCGGCAAGGCGTCTTGTGATGTCGGGTTGGATGTGGGGTCTTCCAGTCAAGAATATTCTGGTGCCAGGAGATTTTTGGAGAATTTGGCCTAGCGAATTAATAAGCTTTGCTCGATGTTCTGGCACACACTCGTCTAGAGCGTCAATGCATATGAACGTGGGTTCTTTGGAAATGGTATTCTGCAGCATCCTAACAATATCCGAAAGCTGAGGCCCTCGCCCTCCAAGCGCCTTTTTTTGTTTTTGGTATGCTCGCGATACCTCCTCCGGGATCTCTTCCCGTCCGCCAACCACCTGTTTCAGCAGGGCGCCCATCGTGCTCGCCGGGGACTGCTCGGTTTGGGCGGCAAAGTCGAAATAAAAACATGCGACAGTAGCATTTTGCTCTCGATTTTGATCACACAAGGTGTCTATCACTACCGAGCTAACATTGTGGCTGGTCAGCGCCTGCCCTTTTCTTTTATTCCGCGAGGTTCTTCTTTGTTACCTAATATAAGTCTTGCCGACCCCCGGATTTCCATAGCAAAACAAGACTCCGTTATCAAATTCATCTTCCCCATTACTGGCGCACCAGTTTCTAAACTCCTCGGTTTGTAACAACCATTCCCCTATATTTTCGACGCGGCGCTCCTGGATGTCTTGATGGCGTGACTTGGGATCAAGTGGGGATAACCAGGCTAGGATATTGGATCGGTCATCGACAACTGTAAAGTTATTCAACACGTTAAAAGAGTTGATATTATGACTAGAATATTGCGACATGTTGGGGCTTTCGTAGGTTAGGATATTGTAGATGATGGACGGTGGAGAGAGTTGGCTCCTGGAATTCTTAAGCTGAAGAAAAGCGGGGTGATTTGTGCAACCTCCCGGATGCCTCAGGACCGCCCAGCCAATCTCCCCCATGTTGGAGCCAATAGCGCCCTGGCTGTGCCACCGTATCAGGAGCAGGCAATGCCACACATGTTTAAGTCTATTCTGCTCTGTTCATACAGTAATGCATACAGCAAATCTTGGGCTGCAGTGCACGGGGACCCTAAAGCGCCTGTGGTTGAATCCACTAGTTTTGCATTTGCAGGCCAAGTACTAGTACTCGAGTACAGTGCATCAAGCCTCAATGAATTAGACGAAAAACCTAAGTTACATATCGCCTAACTTAATGAATCACAGCAAAGTTTTTCCCGTGGTAGATGTAGGTGGGAGGGCGCTCTTGTTCTGGGGGGTTTTGAGAAGATAAGATCGATCCCTTTTGCTATTCGTTGCGACCGACAAGTCAGTGCAAGTACTCGTGCAGTACAGAGGGGTGCGGGGTTGCTGTAGGTTGCTATTTAGGGTGCGTCTGGTGGTCCGCGGTTTTTCAAACCTTGATAATCACAAGACGAGAGTTGCAGCTAGCAACTGCAATAATCACAAGTTGCCATTATGGGGCATTTTCAAGCTCCAAGAAGTATGTCTGGTCACCAAGAAGATCAATTCAAAAAAAGTCACTCAAAAAAATCAGAATAATTATTATGAGACAAATATTGGCACCTGTATTTTAATTTTAATTTTATTTTAATTTTTTTATTCTAAAAATTGATGACTGTTGTGGGCCATTGTAGCCTATGCGCACTGTTCTGAAATGAGAGTTTGTGAAATACTGGTCTGACCAATATTTCAGAAACCGTTCGGTTAACCTAAGTAAGAATTCAGGGGGGGTCATTGGCGAATAAAATTCTATCCAACCTTTTTTTTTGATCATGCTGGATTCAAGATTTAACTTACAGTTGAAAATAACTAACCAAGATAGTAGAGTAAATCTCTTGTGAACAACTCCGGGAAGAATCATCGCATCGCTTACAATCTTAGCGAACTATACCTCAAAACGTGAATAAAGCCAATAAAGTTAGTTGATAGAGCGTATGCGGAAAAAAAACATAACCGTGCTTTAGTCGGTCCATACACACTGAAGCAGAGTTATGTTTTTTTAAAACAGTTACAATTTACTGTGCTATATGAGTTCAGAATGAGGAACGTACTACTGTATGTAGGAGAAACGTGCAAGGTTTTTATTGGAGATCCTCATCAGGCGTGGGGGTAGGGGAGCAACCGTAGGCTCGGCCTTTAGTAGGGGCCTGGAGGGGGCAGGAACAAGAGAGAGAGTGGCGGGCGGGGACAAGATCATTGGGTGTGCTATATTTCTAAATTAAAGTGGGGAAGACTAAAGCGCGACACCTTTCTGTGCGGAAGAAGCTCTCTTGATTGCTATTCAACTACTCTACTAAACATGGGAAATCAACAGGTACTTATACGACAACACTCTTCTTGCAACAGACAATGAAATGAATACTGAAATACCCGTACACAGCCGATCCCTTTCCTAATCCTCCAGCCTTCCGTTCTCTATCCTCCGCCCGGACCTGTCGGGTGTGAATGTGCCCAACAGTTAAAGTACTAGGACAGATCTTTTCGTCTGATCGGCGGTTACAGAGCAACACCTCAGAAAACCCCACCTCCATCATCAAGGACCACTCAACAACCATGGCTCCAACAAAGACCGGCCACCTCACAGACTTTGAGAAAGGGCAAATTATTGCTTTAAGAAAGAAATCTCTCTTTTTCTGAGATTGGGAATCTCTTAAATCATCCCAAAAGTACTGTTCTCAGTTTCTATACCCAGTACCAAAAGAGGGGTGATGGGAGAAGCCTTCCAATGCCTGGCAGAAACAAAATTATCGATTTGAGAACCTGTCGCCAGCTAGCTCGAGAGTCTAAGAAGACACACTGCCAGTCTCTATCTGAATTGCGCAATCAAGTTGCCCCTCAAGTCTCCCTCAAGACAGTTCAGAGAGCTTTGGCATCAGTCAATATAAGGAAGTGGAGAGCTAGGAAAAGAGCATTACTGAAGAATGAACATGCTATCAAGAGGCTAGCTTGGGCAAAGGAGTATAAGAATTGGACAAAGGAGGACTTTAAGGGGGTCATCTTTAGTGGTGAATGCATGGTTGAAAAGTCAAAGGATTCAGAGAGTATTTGGGTGTTCAGAACACCTGAAGAAAAGTGGTATAAGGACTGCATTTTAGGGGCTACAAAGGGGCTAGGAATCAAGCTTATGGTCTGGGCTTGCATTTGGGGTAAAAATAAGGGTCCTCTGATTTCTATTTTTGACAAGAGTGTAAATAGATTTGTATATATTAGGGTTTTGGAGGATGGTTTAGTTGATACCTGGCAGGAGGTGGAGGATACAGTTGGAGATCCTATCTTTCAGCAGGATGGTGCAAAGATACATACTGCCAGAGATACTATGGCTTGGTTTGCAGAAAAAAACATACAGGTTATGGAATGGCCACCCAATTCTCCAGACCTCAATCCTATTGAGCACTGTTGGAAAAGGGTCAAGGAAAAGCTGCATCAGCGCTTTCCTAACATTCACAAGGCTAACGGGGGTCCAGATACTGTTAGAAAATGTCTAGCAGAAGCTCTGAATCAGGTTTGGGCTCAGGATATTGAAGGAGAATTTTTGGAATGCCTGTTGGAGTCTATGCCTAAGAGGGTGGCTGCTGGTTTAGATGTAAAGGGATGGTATACCAAGTATTGATTTTTTTACTCTGTAATTTCATATGAAGACTTTCTTATATTCAATGGATGTATATCTAAAGTTTCAATTTATTCTAAGTAGCTGTGGTTATATAGGTAGTAAATTTGTTGTGGTGGTGGGGTTGCCGTTGCCATGCCGGACGAAAAGATCTGTCCCCGTACTTTATATCCAGCTTCACAAGATATCACTTGTCGGCAATCGGTTGTTGTAGGAGTCCCGAGGTGTAGGAGTCCCGAGGTGTAGGAGTCCCGAGGTGTAGGAGTCCCGAGGTGTAGGAGTCCCGAGGTGTAGGAGTCCCGAAGTGCAGGTCTGCCGAGGTGTCGGGCTTCCGGAGATGTGATAGACGTCGCATATTAGCAACAATATTAGAGTCCTCAGGCTGGAACTAGTCATCTGGTATCACTCGCTACTACCGGGCTTCAACGGGTAAGATAAA
Source organism: Tuber microsphaerosporum (assembly GCA_003521225.1). Classification (NCBI taxonomy): domain Eukaryota; kingdom Fungi; phylum Ascomycota; class Pezizomycetes; order Pezizales; family Tuberaceae; genus Tuber; species Tuber microsphaerosporum. The sequence goes on along the minus strand of QOVD01002885.1, from coordinate 7,018 downwards.
TTTACAAAGCTATTAAAGTGATACGACATACCATAACACGTTCAGTAACACCGCTATCCTTCCAACACATATAAAAACAGCTTTGTATTTCAAGATATATGTGAGGGGGGTGTTGGGGGGGGGGCGTTCAGTTAGGCAAGAGTGGGGAGTAGGAAGGTGGGAAGCCGTGATTTGGGCTTTTTGAGTATTGTACAGATTACCCCTCGTTTGCAGGTGGGGATAGTTTTTCGGAATCTGTTTAGAGTATGCTCCTTACCATTACTCTCTGAAATCTTACATGGTGCGGGTGATATATATCTAAGACTAAGAAGGTTTTGTTCCATTGGAGGAGTTTTTTTTTCTTTTTTCAAGGTTTTGATTTAGAGTTATGGAATAGGGTTTTTGTTTTGGGGTTAAGGGGTTCATGCTATATAGCTTGGATTTTCCTGGGTAGGTGGGGGATGTGTGGACCGTCATCATGACTCGGGTTCGGGCTTGCGGGTCGTGGTGTATAGACATGATCTCATTTGTGCGAGAGACACGGTAGGATTTTTTTTTGTAACTATCCCACTCCAGAATATGCGTAAGACTCTCGGAGAAGCTTCCCCGTTTCACCTTCATCTTCCCATCTCCGTATGTGTACTATATACAATACGTAGACGCTAAGTTAACCCCCACAACCCCCAAATATCAAAATTGGAAGAAGGAAAGAAAGAATAAGTATGAACCATAAGAGGTTATTCCCGCCCTGTTGTTCTCTTCAAAGAGAAAAACAGAACCCGCAATCCGACTGGAAAATACCCAAGCATCGTAAACGTGGACATTCCATCGCTCACGCGAGCCTCGATGTAGGGTTGGAACACCCATTGCCAATTGGGCAAAGCTGGGAAGAACCACCTAGATGTCGCAGGGAAGAAGGTCCTACTGGCCGGCTAGAGGTCATAGCTCACAACGCACGGACCTGCGAAACCTTCATCACATATAGAACGATCGACCCCCTGGAGTTGAGACCCTCGAAGCTCACTACAACTCGCATTCTCGTCTCCAAGCTCGCTACAGCTCGCGTTTTTGGTTACCCACCCACCACCCCTACGATTCTCACTGCGCCCCCATTGTCAGCTAGGGATTTCTTGGTGGCAACGATCTCAAGCGACAAGGGCAGCGACATTTACCCCCAACGCCTCCGCCAGTGGAATTGCGGAACCTGTTGCCAGATGGGATGGATCTGCGGATAGTTTTCGGTTTCTTATTTCTCTGTACTCATTCATTTCAAACTCTCTCATATTGGTTACTATCTCGATATATCAGCTTGGCTTTGGAAAATTGGTTTCTATTACCGGGTATCGGTATGGTACGATGATAAGTTTATGAGTGCTCACTCGTCTCGGAAACCTTTAGGAAGAGGGAGGTGGGGTTTCCTCCGCTGTTGGCTACCGCACTAATTTTATGCCTACAAGGCGGGGCGGTAGGAGGGGGGGACAGTAATTCTTGATTCTGGTTCATTACTGTATTCCCTAATTCTCAAATGAGCCCCCCTCGGGGTAAGTTAATCAAGTTCACATATAATATATCGACGTATTATATTATTTCAAGCGGATACTCAGACGGCAATCATTAGTAGATATGGTACCCAGCCAGTCGACGAGTTATGCTTGGTATACTAATAATTAACTAACACGCTACTGGGCCAGAAATGAGAAAGGAAAAAAGTGATGGGTTGACTTTGGCATGGCGTGTGACATGGCAAGTCCGAGGCTGGGGCTGGTCATGGTATGTCACTCGCTACAACTTAGCTTCACCGACGTAGCAATGCGCGATCGTTTCAAGAGAGAAGTGATAATAGCCAGCAGTAAAGATCATTGATTGAGCGAACCACTACTAGAATAATAAGAAAGATACAGCCCTGCTATATAGAGAAGTGATTCAGTTCTGCCAGTACCACCGGGACTTCACAATAAGGAACAAAGACATTCAAAGAAAGTGCATATGAACAAAAGGAATAAAGGAACGGGTTCAAACTTGTACCCGACTTGAATACAACAATATAGAAGGCTGAAAGAAACATTTGAGAGGAGAAAGAAACCTTATACTAACAACCGGGAAGATATATAGCTAACTTGATATAGCAAAGTACATACACTAACATCATTACCCGCTAGCACAAAAGAACGACTTTAGGTCTTGATAGAAATATAAGAGGTGGTGTGGGGGGAGGTTTTACACAAGCCGGAGCGGGGAGTAAGAATGTGAGAAGCGGTGATTTAGGTATTTTTAAGTACTCTACGGGAATAACTCCTTGTTTTTGGGTGGGGATAGTTTTTTGGAATATGGTTTGAGCCCTCTTCTTCAATAGTGCAATGATAATCGCTGGAATTGTATGTGATGGGGGCGGTACGATATATCAAAGACGATGGATGGATGGAATTTGATTCTATAATTATTATATTGAGAGCGTTTTTTTCTTTCTTTTTTAGAGGGTATAATAGGTGAGATGGGATTGTGGGTGGCTTTCGGGGTTCCGGTTTGGGCTCGTGGGGGGGTAGGGGTATATTATAGACGTGATTTTCATTAAGCTGTCAGCGCTGGAGTGCTTTGGTTGACATCTAACTTTCCATGGCTTTACACCAACCGTCAGAAATACTTGAATTTTATATCTATGTCTAAATAATCTTCACGTCTATACTTTAGATGGGGTAGAAGGAAGGGAAAAAAAGGGAATTGTGGGAAGGTTAAAGAAACAATCGATGTGCAAGGAGAATATTATACAGCTAGAATAAAAAGAAAAAAAGAGGAAATATGATGGAAATTTCGAAACTGCTGGTTTATCAATGCAATAGACATATGCTATACTAATGCCGAACTCGAGACTGTAAACGGAAAGTGATAAACCGTGACTTGACTATTATACATAGGAAAATCTGTGCAAAGGTTTGGATGGGTATTTCCTGTGGCAGAAAGAGAAATATTTAAGATGGGGTTCTGGCGTGGGTGGAGTCCGGGAGGAAGGGAAGGACGGGAAATAACGCAAGGCGGGGACTTGAGTCGCGGGGAAGGTTATGAGGGGGTAAGAGGGGAGGCGGTAGCGGTGATGGCGCGTGTTGTAGAGTTGCTGCGGCCCTTGCGGAAATGGCGCGTAGATAATATGTACTCGAAGACGGTAAAGAGGGCGATGGCTCCTCGGCCTTAGGGCAAGCTGGGGGCGGCAGATTCTGGAGGCTGGAGTAGCGCTATCACTCCCGTGTGCCTATTCTCGATAGCCCAAAATAGTGGGGTTTGGCCGTCTTTATCTGGTTTGTCGGGGGTGACGTCCCGTGCGAGTAGCATTTTCACCACTCCCTCGTGTCCGTTCCGAGAAGCCCACCAGAGTGGCGTTCGACTGTTGATATTTGGTTTGTCGGGGTTGACGTCGTCTCGTGCGAGTAGCATTTTCACCACTCCCTCATGCCCACTGCAAGCAGCACACCAGAGTGGTGTTCGGCCGTTGTCATCCGGTTTGTCGGGGTTGACGTCGTCTCGTGCGAGTAGTATTTTTGCCACTCCCTCGTACCCATTGTGAGCAGCCCACAAGAGTGGTGTTCCGCCGTTGTTATCTGGTTTGTCGGGGTTGACATCGTCTCGCGCGAGTAGTATTTTCACCACTTCTTCGTGCCCATTGGAAGTAGCCCACGAGAATGGTGTTCTGCCGTTGTTATCTGGTTTATCGGGGTTGACGTCGTCTCGTCCCAGTAGCATTTTCACCACACTCTCGTGCCCCTGGTAAGCAGCCCACCGGAGTGGTGTTCCGCCGTCATTATCTGGTTTGTCGGGGCTGACGTCGTCTCGCGCGAGTAGTATTTTCACCACTCCCTCGTGCCCATTGAAGGCAGCACCCGAGACTGGTGTTTGGCCGCTGTTATCTGGCTTGTCAGGGTTGACGTCGTCTCGTCCGAGGAGTATTTTCACCACACTCTCGTGCCCCTGGTAAGCAGCCCACCGGAGTGGTGTTCCACCGTCTTTATCTGGCTTGTCAGGGCTGACGCCGTCTCGTCCGAGTAATATTTCCACCACACTCTCATGACCGTTGGAAGAAGCACGCCGGAGTGGTGTTCTGCCGTCGTTATCTGGTTTGTCGGGGTTGACGTCGTCTCGTGTGAGCAGTATTTTCACCACTCCCTCGTGCCCTTTGGAAGCAGCCCACAAGAGTGGTGTTCCGCCGTCATTATCTGGTGTGTCGGGGTTGACGTCGTCTCGTCCGAGTAGTATTTTCACCACTCCCTCGTGCCCATTGAAGGCAGCACCCGAGACTGGGGTTTGGCCGCTGTTATCTGGCTTGTCAGGGTTGACGTCGTCTCGTCCAAGTAGCATTTTCACCACACTCTCGTGCCCCTGGTAAGCAGCCCACTGGAGTGGTGTATCGCCGTCATTATCTGGTTTGTCGGGGTTGACGTCGCCTCGTCCGAAAAGTATTTTCACTACTCCCTCGTGCCCATTGAAGGCAGCACCTGAGACTGGTGTTTGGCCGCTGTTATTTGGCTTGTCAGGGTTGACGTCGTCTCGTCCGAGTAGCATTTTCACCACACTCTCGTGCCCCTGGTAAGCAGCCCACCGGAGTGGTGTATTGCCGTCGTTATCTGGCTTGTCGGGGTTGACGTCGTCTCGTGCGAGTAGTATTTTCACGACTCCTTCATGCCCACCGTAAGCGGCACCCAAGAGTGGGGCTTGGCCGCCATTATCTGGCTTGTCGGGGTTGACATCGTCTCGTGCGAGTAGCATTTTCACGACTCCTTCGTGCCCACCGTGAGCGGCACCACAGAGTGGGGCTCGGCCGTTGTCATCTGGTTTGTCGGGGTTGACGTCGTCTCGTCCGAGTAGTATTTTCACCACTCCCTCGAGCCCATTATAAGCAGCCCACCAGAGTGGTGTTCGACCGAGGTTATCTGGTTTGTCGGGGTTGATGCCGTCCTGTGCGAGTAGTATTTTCACCACTCCCTCGTGTCCATTGTAGGCAGCCCAATAGAGTGGTGTACTACCTGTAAAGTCTATTTGATTGATATCGCAACTTTCCATCTCTACCAAGCTAGCTACAATCTCAATAATCCCGAAGAAGGATACACAATGTAGGCCACTGAACCCGGAAAATTTATCCACATCAACACCCCATATATTCTCCGCTTTAAAGAGAATTTTAGTGGATATGTGGTTGTTGTAGTCGTCAAATAGCTTTAGCGCAAGCTGTTCCGCAGAACTTGAAAGGTCCCTTTTCGCGTGAGCTCCCCAATATAGAGAAGAATATTCGAGAAATGGTGTGTCTTGGGGGTCGGGGGAGTGGCTGGGAGGAAGGGCCTTGACCTGTTGGGAATTTAGGTAAGTTAAGCAGGTTTCCGCGATTGTCGAGTGAGCGGCCCCGAAAAGGTCGGGATAAGCTCGGAGGCATTCTTGAAGTGTAAAATGGATTAATCGGACCGTAGAAGCCTCCTTTTCTACCACAACAAGTCCTTGACAACAGGCTAGTAATGTAGCTATTGAAGGAACATTGTCGGCATTGAGATTCGGCAACCCGATTTCGACTGCGAGGGCGTGGCACAGTTCATCGACATTCAAGGGCCGCTCCGCGTGAGATATCCACATTAAAGCCGCCATTCCAAGCCTCGCTTTCTCTCCACCCTGTCTCTTTATCCGACCCAGCGTTGTGCCATATGCATCCCCCAACCCTAAGCCATCGGTCATTGCGCTGAGCTTTTGTCGCCTGCGATGAATTGTGGTTTCTTGCAAAACCACATCGATATTCAGCCTGACTAGCAAGAATCTAGAGATGTATCTGTCAGCACATGCTTGAGGTAGCTTTCCTAGTGTTGTTTCTCCATACATTTCGGAAACATCTTCGGGAATTTTATTCAGGATCTCTGCCTCCAAACTACTATCCATCGCATCCGGGATTGTGTCCTCTTCTAGCCTGGAGTGAAGATATCTTATAATATCATCTCTCTTAGTGCTTATGGGTAGACTCGTCACTCTTCCGGCAAGGCGCCTTGTGATATCGGGTTGGATGTGGGGTCTTCCAGTCACGAATATTCTAGTGGCTGGAGACTGTTGGTGAATTTTGTTTAGCGAATCTAGAATCTTGGCTCGATGTTCTGGCACACACTCGTCTAGAGCGTCAATGCATATGAACGTGGGATCTTTGGAAATGGTAGTCTGTAGCATCCTAACAATATCCGAAAGCTGAGGCCCCCGTCCTCCAAGCGCCTTTTTTTGTTTTTGGTATGCTCGCGATACCTCCTCCGGGATCTCTTCCCATCCGCCAACCACCTGTTTCAGCAGGGCGCCCATTGTGCTCGCGGGGGACTGGTCGTTTTGGGCGGCAAAGTCGAAATAAAAGCATGTGACGGTAGCATTTTGCTCTCTATCTTGATCACACAAGCTGTCTATCACTACCGAGCTAACATTGTGGCTGGTCAGCGCTTGCCCTTTTCTTCTATTCCGCGAGGTTCGTCTTTGTTACCTAATATATGTTTTGCCGACCCCCGGATCTCCATAGCAAAACAAGACTCCGTTATCAGATTCATCTCCCCCACTACCTGCACACCACCTTCTAAACTCTTCGGTTTGTAAGAGCCATTCCCCTATACTTTCGACTCGGCGCTCCTGGATGTCTTGATGGCGTGACTTGGGATCGAGTGAGGATAACCAGTTTAGGATATTAGATCGATCATCGGCCACTGTAAAATTGTTCGACACGCTAACGTTGTACGTGTTCAAAGAGTTGATATTATGATTGAAAGATTGCGACATTTTCTCTTGCTGGTGAGGATATTGGAGATGATGGACGATGGAGAGTTGGCTACTGGACTTCTTAAGGGCTGAAGAAAAGCGGGGTGATTTGTGCAACCTCACAGATGCCTCAGGACCGCCCAATCATTCTCCCCCAAATTGGTGCCAATAGCGTCCTGGCTGTGCTTACCGCATCAGGAGCAGGCAATGTCACGTATGTTTAAGTCTACCCTGCTCTGCTCATACTCGAGTACAGTACGGAGGTACAGGGCATAAGTTTTGTAGGTTC
>QOVD01002884.1:0-14118 GCA_003521225.1 Tuber microsphaerosporum | reverse complement strand
GTAACCTACAAAACTTATGCCCTGTACCTCCGTAATGCATACCGCAAATCTTGGGCTGCAGTGCACGGGGACCCTAAAGCGCCTGTGGTTGAATCCACTAGTTTCGCATTTCCAGGCCAAGTACTACTCGAGTAGGTGCAGTACATCAAGCGTCAATGAATTAGACGAAAAACCTAAGTTACATATCGCTTAACTTAAAGAACTACAGGATAGTTTTTACCGTGGTAGATGTAGGTGGAAAGACGCTCTCGCTCTGGAGGGTTCTCAGAAGATAAGATCAATCCCTTTTGCTATTCGTTGCGACCGCCAAGTCAGCGCAAGTACTCGTGCAACACAGAGGGGCCCAGGGTTGCTGTAGTCTAGGCTACTAATTACATTTCTCATATCATAACTTAATACCAGTATTCCATCTTTCAATTTGGGTAATGATCGGGGCATAAATATGTGGAAACCGTTCGGTTAACCTAGGTAAGAATTCGGGGAGGGGGTCATTGGCCAATAAAATTCTATCCAACCTTTTTTTTGATCATGCAGGATTCAAGATTTAACTTGCGCTGAAAATGGCTGACCAAGATAGTAGAGTAAATCTCTTGTGAACAACTCCGAGAAGAATCATCGCCTCGCTTACAATCCCAGCGAACTATACCCCAAAACATGAATAAAGCTAGTAGATAGAGTGCGTGCGAAAAAAAAACGTAACCGTGCTTTGGTCCGTCTATAAACATTGAAGTAGAGTTATGTTTTATCGCAGCTACGCTTTACTATACTAGGGGTATTCAAAGTTAAAAATGAATACAAAAATTAGCTTACCCCACTTTTTCATGTAGGCTTGGAACACCTAGAAACAGTTAATTTACCATTACTTTACCTTACCCTACGATACTCCTGTTACGGAGGTTTTGAGGTCCGTAACGGGTAGGAGTAAATGGTTTAAGCTGGGTACTTGAGACAAGAATAAGTCCTTAGACAACGGAAGCAACCACAATTCCCCACAACGCTCAATCCTCATACCACAATGGCTCAACCCAATACCATAATCAAAATGAAAGGTCCCATTACCAGATCCCATAGCCTTAGAGAGAGGGAGTGGCTCAAATATACGAGCCTTAGTCTTAATAGTTATTATAGTTGTGGCTGTGATCATTGTGATTGCCATTATGGTTATAATGAGGGTTGAAATTGGCGGGAGGTCATAGTTGCGCCTGTTGTCTGAGGACTTATTTTTAGCACAAGTGCGCCAAGGGAGACTCAGGACGCTTGCCAGCCACCACTTCCACAATGGCTATATCAAATATTTTTCAATTTTTTGTTTGCCAAGTGGTTATCCTACAAAATATTTTTTTCTTCCATTTTTGCTACTAAAAATTTGTCCTACTTTTCACCTGTTGCTGATGATGATTGATAAAAATATATGGTAGTTGACAAGGTGTGGCTGCTCTTGTGTGCATTTCGAGTATCCTACTTAATTTGTGCTTGAGTATCATAACTCGGTATTTTTTATGAGCCTCTCAAATATGTTACTTAATTTCGGTCAACGCTATTGGATAACTCTGTAAAGTACCCTAATGCAGGATCCGCCCCTTACTTTCGCTGAAAGTTCTTGTTTTTAACTTTGAATACCCCTACTATATCAGTTTACAAGAGGGAAAGTACTATGCAGGAGAATTGGGCAAGCTCATTGGAGGCCCTCATTGGGCGTGGGGGTAGGGGAGCAACCACAGGTTCGGTCTTTAGTAGGGGCCTGGAGGGGGCAGAAATAAGAGAGGGGGAGCGGCGGGGGGGCGCAAGGTCATGGTGTGTGTTATGTTGGTGCCCCAAGGCCGGAAGGAGTCATCAGGTGTCACTCGCGACTATTGGTCTTCAACTGGTAAGATATATAGCTACTATACGACATGCCATAATGCGTACAGTAACACTGCCACCCGTCCCAGCACACATAGAACTGACTTTGGATCTCAATATATAATATGCGGGAGGGGGTGTAGGAAGAGTGTTATACAGACAGGAGTGGGGGAGTAGGGGGGTGGGAAGCTGTGATTTAGGCTTTTTGAGTTATTGTACAGATTAACTCCTCCTTTGCAAGTGGGAATAGTTTTTCGGAATCTGGTTTAGAGGCTGCTCCTCCTTAGTATTACACTCTGAAATCGGAAGTGGTGCGGGTGATATATATATCCAAGACCATGAATGGGGTTTTGTTCCATGAGGCTTATTTTTGGTTTTGCAAGGTTTTGATGTGGAGTTATTGAATGGGGTATTTGTTTTGGGGTTAAGGGGCTCATGCTATATACCTTGGTCTTTCCTGGGTGGGTGGGGGAGGTGTGGGCCGCCATCAAGACTCGAGTTCGGGCTCGCAGGGGGGTAGTGGGGTATAGACATGATATCCTCATTCGTGCCATAGACACCGTGAGAGCTTTTTCCCTTCTCTTCTACCAATATCCTCCTCTAGAGTATGCCTAAGGCGTTCGGGGAAGCTTCCCTGTCTCACCTTCACCGCCCCATCCCCGTGTATGTACTATTTGCAATATGTAGACCCTAACCTCACAACCCCGCATCTCAAAATTGGAGTGGAAGCAAGAAAGAAAGAAAGAAGAGGCATGAACCATGAACCATACGAGGTCAATTCCCTCCTTGCAGCCCCTACCCAAAGGGAAAAACAGAACCACAATCCGACTGGAAAATACCCAAGTATGGTAAACGTGGAAATTCCATCGTTCACTCGAGCCTCGTTTTTATTATCACGTATTAGTATGGTACGATGGTGAGTTTATGAGTGCTCACTCATCCCCGAAACCTTTAGGCACCGGGAGGGATCGGGTGGGGGGGGTTTACTCCGCTGTTTGCTACTACACTAGTTTTATGGTTACGAGGAGAGGCGGTAGGAGGGGGGAATAGTAAGTCTTGATTCTGGTTTATTACCCTATCCCCTAATTCTCAAATGAGCCCCCCTCGGGGTAAGTTAATCAAGGTTACCTAATATATCAACACATAGTATTTCTTGCAAATGCTCAGACGGCAATCATTAGCAGGTACCGTATAGTACCCTGTCTGTTGACGAGTCATGCTTGGTACACCAGCAATTAGCCAACCCACTAGCAGAAACTAGAAGGAAAACGAGTGGCGGGTTGGCTTGGGCGCGGTGCGCGTTATGGCAAGTCCGAGGCTGGGGCAGGTCATGGTATGTCACTCGCTACAACTTAGCTTCACCGGGAAGATATATAGGAAAATACTACACGAGCACTGTTACCCGCTAAAATAAGAGAACGGCTTTAGGCCTCGAGAGAAATATAGGAAGGGGGTACAGGGGGAGAGTTCCTACAGGGAAGCGTGAGGAGTAGGAATGTGAGAAGCTGGGATTTAGGCATTTTAAGTACTGTATCGGAATAACTCCTTGTTAGTGGGTGGGAATAGTTTTTTGGAATTAGGTTTGGAGTTTGCCTTTTAGTATTACTCTCGAAATTAGAGGTGACGCGGGGGGTATATATTTAAGACTATGCATGGGGATTTGTTCTATTGGGGGTATTTTTGTATTTTTTGGAGGGTGTGATGTGCAATCGTGATATGGGGATTTTGTTTTTTAGGTTAGGGGGGTTCTTGATATGTTTTTTTTCGCGGGTGGGTGGCTTCCTGAGTTTGGGTTCGAGCTTGCGGCGGGGGGCAGTACGATGCAGGCAAGGTCTTCATTAAAATATGTCACCACTAGAGTGCTTGGCTAGCATCTAACTTTCCATGGCTTATCACGAGCTTCTAGGGGCACTTGATTTTTGTATCTACCTATCTATATCTAAAAAAGTTTCACATCTACACTTCAGATGGGGAAGGGGGGAAAGGTGAAAGAAGAATTGTAGGGGGATTAAAGAAATAATCGATGTGCAAAGAGGATATAAAACGCAAAAACAAGGAAGAAAGTAGATATGATGGAAATTTTGAGCCTTACTGGCTTATCTTAATATAATAGAAATATCCCCCACTAATGCCAAATTCTAGTCTGTAAATAGAAATTGGTAAACCCTGACTTGACTACATGGGAAAATGTGTGTAGAGGTTTCGGTGAGGATCTCCTGGACGAAGGGAGAAATATTTCAGCCGGGGTGTTGTGGTGGGCATGTTCTGGGGAAGGGAATGATAGGAATTAGCGCAAGGTGGGGATTTGAACCGCAGGTGAGGTTAGGCAGGGGTGAGAGAGAGGAGGCGGCGGCGCTGATGGACGTGTTGTGAAGTTACTGCAGCCTTTGCAAAAGTGGCACATAGACAATCTGTAATCGAAGACGGTAAAGAGGGCAAGAACTCCTCGGCCTTATGACAGGCTGGGGGCGGCAGATTGTAGGGGCTGGAGAAGCGCTGTCACTCCCTTGTGCCCATTCTTAATAGCCCCATCGAGTTGTGTTTTTCCATCCTTGTCTAATTTTTTGGGGTTGATGTTGCCTGAGAAATTGTGTGTCTTGAAGGCCGGGGGAGTGGCTGGGAGGAAGGGCCTTGACCTGTTGGGAATTTAGGTAAGTTAAGCAGGTTTCCGCGATTGTCGAGTGAGCTGCGTCGAAAAGGTCGGGATGAACCCGAAGGTATTCTTGGAGGGTCAAGTGGATTAATCGGGCCGTAGAAGCCTCCTTTTCTACCACAATGAGTCCTTGACAACAGGCTAGTAATGTAGCTATTGAAGGAACATTGTCGGCATTGAGATTCGGCAACCCGATTTCGACTGCGAGGGCGTGGCACAGTTCATCGACATTCAAGGGCCGCTCCGCATGGGATATCCACATTAAAGCCGCCATCCCAAGTCTCGCTTCCTCCCTACCCTGTCCCCTTATCCGGCCTGGCATTGTGCCATATGCATCTCCCAACCCTAAGCCATCGGTCATTGCGCTGAGCTTTTGTCTCCTGCGATGAATTGTGGTTTCTTGCAAGACCACATCGATATTCAACCTGACCAGCAAGAATCTAGATATGTATCTGTCAGCACATGCTTGAGGTAGCTTCCCTGGTGTTTCTACATACATTTCGGAAACATCTTCGGGAATTTTGTTCAGGATCTCTGCCTCCAAAATACTATCCATCGCATCCGGGATTATGCCCTCTTCTAGCCTAGAGTGAAGATATCTAATAATGTCATCTCTCTTGGTGCTTACGGTTAGACTCACCACTCTTCTAGTAAGGCGCCTTGTGATATCGGGTTGGATGTGCGGTCGTCCAGTCACGAATATTCTAGTGGCTGGAGACTTTTGGAGAATTTTATTTAGCGAATCTAGAAGCTTGGCTCGATGTTCTGGCACACACTCGTCTAGAGCGTCGATGCATATGAACGTGGGGTCTTTGGAAATGGTAGTCTGTAGCATCCTAACAATATCCGAAAGCTGAGGCCCTCGCCCTCCAAGTGCCTTTTTTGGGGGTCATTGGCGAATAAAATTCTATCTAACCTTTTTTTTTTTTGATAATGCTGGATTCAAGATTTAACTTACAGTTGAAAATGGCTAACCAAGATAGTAGAGTAAGTCTCTTGTGAACAACTCCGGGAAGAATCATCGCATCGCTTACAATCTTAGCGAACTATACCCCAAAACGTGAATAAAGCTAATAAAGTTAGTTAAGATAAGTTAGAGCGCATGGGGAAAAAACATAACCGTGCTTTAGTCGGTCCATACACACTAAAGCAGAGTTATATTTTTTACAGTTGCGATTTACTGTATTATATTAGTTTACAATAGTTGGATTTTTCTGGGCAGTGAGATGGGATTGTGGGTAGTCTTCCGGGTTCGGGTTCGGGCCCGCGGCGGGGGTGGGGGAGGTGGGATGTGGACATGACATTCATTAAACTGTGTCACCACTAGAGCGCTTTGGTAAACATCTGAATTTCTGTCGCTTTTCCCGAGTTGCGAGGAGTATTTGAATTTTGCATCTTTTCTCTATCTATATCTAAATAATCCTCACGTCTATACTACAGTACATATGGGGGAAGGGAAAAATCAAAGGAATGGTGGAAAAATCAAAGAAACAATCGGTATGCAAAAAGAATATACAACCGGAAAAAAAAGGAAAGGAGTAAATATGATGGAAACTTTGAGCCATGCTGGTTTATCATAATACAATAGAAATATGCCTTACTAATGCCGAACTCTGGACTGTAAACATGAATTGATAAATCATGACTTTACTCCATAGGAAAATCCTCGTAGGGTTTGGATGGGTATTTCCCCCGACCAAAAGAGATATATTTAAGATCGGGTCCCAGCGTGTGTATACTCCGAGGGGAGGAAAGGACGGAAAATAACATAAGGCGGGGACTCGAGCTGCGAGGGAGGTTAGGCGGGGGAGAGAGGGGAGCCGGTGGCGGTGATGGCGCATGTGGTGGAGTTGCTGCAGCCCTTGCGGAAATGGCGCGTAGATAATATGTACTCGAAGACGGTAAAGAGGGCGATGGCTCCTCGGCCTTATGACAAGGTGGGAGCGGGGGATTCTGGAGGCTGGAGTAGCGCTATCACTCCCTTGTGCCCATTTTTGATAGCCCAAAAGAGTGGCGTTTCGCCGTCTTTATCTGGTTTGTTGGGGCTGACGTCCCGTGCAAGTAACATTTTTACCACTCCCTCGTGTCCACGCCGAGCAGTCCACCAGAGTGGTGTTCGGCCGGTGAGACTTGGGTTGTCGGGGTTGACGTCTCGCGCGAGCAGTATTTTCATCACAGCCACCCGCCCCTCGGAGGCGGCGACACAGAGTGGTGTTCGGCCGTACTTATCTGGTTTGTCGGGGTTGACGTCGTCTTGCGCGAGTAGTATTTTCATCACCCCCACCCGCCCCTCGGAGGCGGCGACCCAGAGTGGTGTTTGACCGTACTTATCTGGATTGTTGGGGTTGACGTCGTCTCGTCCGAGTAGCATTTTCACCACTCCCTCGTGCTCATCGTAAGCAGCCTACCAGAGTGGTGTTCGACCGTCGCTATCTGGTTTGTCGGGGTTGACGTCGTCTCGTCCGAGGAGCATTTTCACCACTCCCTCGTGTCCATTGTGAGCAGCCCACAAGAGTGGTGTTCGACCATTGATATTTGGTTTGTTGGGGTCGACGTCGTCTCGTCCGAGTAGTATTTTCACCACTCCCTCGTGCCCATTTAGAGCAGCCCACAAGAGTGGTGTTCGACCGTTGATATTTGGTTTATCGGGGTCGACGTGGTCTCGTTCGAGTAGTATTTTCACCATTCCCTCGTGCCCATTCCAAGCAGCCCAATGGAGTGGTGTACTACCTGTAAAGTCCATTTGGTTGATATCACAGCCTTCCATCTCTACTAACCCAGCTACAATCTCAATAATCCCGAAGAAAGATACACAATGTAGACCACTGAATCCGGAAATTTTATCCACACCAATGCCCCAGATATTCTGTGCTTTCAAGAGAATCTTAGTGGATATGTGGCTGTTGTAGTCTTCAAACAGCTTTAGCGCAAGTTGTTTCGCACAATCTGAAAGGTCCCGTTTTGCGTGAACTCCCCAATATAGAGAAGAATATCCGAGAAATGGTGCCTCTTGGGGGTCAGGGGAGGGGCCGGTCGGAATAGCCTTGACGCGTTGAGAATTCAAATAACTCAAGCAGGTTTCCGCGATTGTCGAGTGAGTTGCGCCGAAAAGGTTGGGATGGGCCCGGAGGTATTCTTGGAGGGTAAAGTGGATTAACCGGACCGTGGAAGCCTCCTTTTCTACCACAATAAGTCCTTGACAACAGGTTAGTAATGTAGCTATTGAGGGAACATTGTCCGTATTGAGATTCTGCGACCCTATTTCGATTGCTAGGGCGTGGCACAGTTCATCGGCTCTCAAGGGCCGCTCCGCATGCGATATCCACATTAAAGCCGCCAATCCAAGCTTCGCTTTCTCCACACCCTGTCTCTTTACCCAATCCAGCGTTGTGCCATAAGCATCTCCCAACCCTAAGCCATCGGTCATTGCGCTGAGCTTTTGTCGCCTGCGATGAATTGTCGTTTCCTGCAAGACTACATCGATGTTCAGCCTAACCAGCAAGAATCTAGATATGTATCTGTCAGCACATGCTTGAGGTAGCTTCCCTAGTGCTTCTACATACATGTCAGAAAGGTCTTCCGGAATTTTGTTCAGGATCTCTGCCTCCAAGCTACTATCCATCGCATCCGGAATTGTGTCCTCTTCCAGCCTGGAGTGGAGATATCTTATTATATCGTCTCTCTTGGTGCATATGGGTAGACTCGTCACTCTTCCAGCAAGATGTCTTGTGATATCGGGTTGGATGTGCGATCTTCCAGTTACGAATATTCTAGTGGCTGGAGACTGTTGGAGAATTTTGTTTAGCGAATCTAGAAGCTTAGCTCGATATTCTGGCACACACTCGTCCAGAGCGTCGATGCATATAAACGTGGGCTCTTTGGAAATGGCAGTCTGTAGCATATTCACAATATCCGAAAGCTGAGGCCCCCGCCCTCCAAGCGCCTTTTTTTGTTTTTGGTATGCTCGCGATACCTCCTCCGGGATCTCTTCCAGTCCGCCAACCACTTGTTTCAGCAGGGCGCCCATCGTTCTCGCGGGGGACTGCTCGGTTTGGGCGGCAAAGTCGAAATAAAAACATGCGACAGTAGCATTTTGCTCTCGATTTTGATCACACAAGCTGTCTATCACTACCGAGCTAACATTGTGGCTGGTCAGCGCTTGCCCTTTTCTTCTATTCCGCGAGGTTCATCTTTGTTACCTAATATAAGTCTTGCCGACCCCCGGATTTCCATAGCAAAACAAGACTCCGTTATCGGATTCATCTCCCCCACTACCAGCGCACCAGTTTCTAAACTCCTCGGTTTGTAACAGCCATTCCCCTATATTTTCGATGCGGCGCTCCTGGATGTCTTGATGGCGTGACTTGGGATCAAGTGGGGATAACCAGGCTAGGATATTGGATCGGCCATCGGCAACTGTAAGGATATTCGACACGCTAACACTGTAGTTCGTGTTAAAAGAGTGGGTATTGTGACTAAAAGATTGCGACATTTCCTCTTTTTCGCAGGTTAAGATATTGTAGATAATAGACGAGGAGAGAGTCAGCTACAGGAATTCTTGAGGGCTGAAGAAAAGCGGGGTGATTTGTGCAACCTCACCGATACCTCTGGACCGCCATAAAATATCAGTCTCCCCCAGATTTGTGCCAACAGCGCCCTACCTTTGCCTACCGCATCAGGAGCAGGAAATACCACACTTGTTTAATTAAGTGCTATCCTGCTCTGCTCATGCAGTAAAATGGATACCATGAATCTTGCCCTGTAGTGCCCGGGCGCCCTAAAGCGCCTGAACCCACTCGCTTACTGTAAAAACTCTTGTCTTTTGCTATCTCCGTGGAAGGCTGTATCTCCCGATCTACGAACAAGATCTCTTGAAAAGGATTAGTGCCTTCTTACGGTGGATAAGATTAGCTATCAGATAGTGTTGAATCTCATTAACCGACACAAGCAATTATGTTAATTTGTCACACTAAACTTACCCTGGCTGACGGAGATGGCAAATCGGAGGAGTTTCCACGGGATGTAGGATAAATAGTAAGCCTCAAGGAATTAGCCGAAAAACCCAAGCTACATATCACCGAATTTAAACAATCGCAGCACACCCGTTGCTCTCCGAGGTTAATGCAGATGGGAAGGCGCTCTCGTACCGGGCTCTGGAAAAATAAGGACGATACCTTTTAATATTCGTCTCAACTGCCAAGTACTGTACAGTACAGCACTGGCAACCGAACGACCTCTGCGAACATGACAGCTATTGAATACCGCCAAAACCCAGATTTTTGCTTAGACTTTCGTGTCATGCAATAGCAATCATGCTCGAAAACGTCATTCAATTGCGAGTCCCTCGTACATGCGCAGCAAAGAATGGTGCTGCTGTACTGTAAGTTGCTACATGTCTCATAATACCGAATATCAGCCGGCACGCTAGTACTTTAGAATTGCCTTTCCTGGTAAGTTCGGTGTAAATTTCCTCTTCCGGGGGCCGAGGATTAGTTTTTTTCGCTGCGTTTTCCCCCCCTTAATCCAAAGGGAATTCTGGACGACTAGCGTGAGGGCCAATTATTCCAGTTTTTACTGTAATGTAACGAATCGCAGCATAGCTCTTCCTGACGCCGATACAGGTGAAAAGGCGCTCTCGAACCGGGTTTTTGGAGGATAACTTAAGGACAATCCCTTCTGCTATTCGTTGCAACCATTAAGCACACTACCGGTATTAGTACCGCATAATCTAGTGAAACTCGTTTTCTCGCTAAGAGGTCAGAATAAGGTTTGAGTCAAGATTTCTCACAAAGTTACCCTTCCTGGTTAGCTGTGTCCTCGAAATATGCTGTGAAAAGACTCCGAGGGTAAATATTTGTGAAAACTCTACCCCTAAATGCTACTCTCTACAATGAAGCTTATGAATCTCGCCAAACATCCTCCCAACCTCTTAGCGTGAAAACGAGTTTCACCAGATTATGCGGTACCCATGCAGCACGGAGGCGTGGTTACGGTAAGCTGCTGCTCGGGTGCAGATTAAGTACTCGAAATGCTCACATCATCAATTGTGCTATTTCATCGATCATCCACTAGTGAAAAGTTGTACAACTTCTTAGTATGAAAAAAATAAAAATAATTATTGTGGAAGATAACCTCAGGGCAAAAGAAATGCGAAAACAGAGATTGAAAAAAAGTGGTGTGTGGTTCTTGTAGTCGCAGGCAGCAGTATGAAGGGGCAGTGGTCCTGGTAGGATGGTTGACGAGGGGCAGCCGTTGTCATGAGCATTTGGCGTACTTAGGGTCCATTTGCCTGTCCCTTGGGGAGGTGAACCAACGAAATTCTGTGCACCGGAGAAATTGCGGCATCAGCAGGTCATAGGCCGAGGAGTTGAGATTACTAAACAGACTGAGCGATATATCATGCTCGGGTGAGGGCGTTAGTGATAAGACAGACAGGGGTATGGGTTGCCCGATACTTTACCGTTATTGGTGCTAGCCGAGATAATCCTTGTGCCATCTATACCCTGTCTGTCTCATCACTAACGTCCATAGCCGAGTCCTAGCAGCTGGGGTCACTTTTACATTGATTTCTGTTATGATGTGGGTGAGAACTGCTCACCCACCCCCAAGGTAACGTCACGTTATGACCGTCTAGCTACAAGAATTTCAAAATTAAGTAAACACTTTTGCATCGTAAATTGGAAAGTGATACCTGTTGACATGCCACCATCTAGTTTTATCGCCCAAATTTTAAAACTGGACAGCAGGGTAAACGGGCCCTTAATCTGCGCCCGTGTAGATTTCCCATAATAGCTGATCTTTCAGATCGAGTAACATGGGAGGGGCTCAACCAACAGACTAAACAAATCGCTGCTGGAATTAACACCTCCTAAGTCACCTATCACGTACCGGCAGTGTTCGCTGAGCCCTCCTATTCCTTAACCCCCCTCCTAGTCTACTAGGACCTTTCGTTTTGACTGTGGCTCAACTTGAGCCATTATGGTATGATATTCCGATGGTTGAACGTGTGGGGAATTGTGGTTGGACCCGCTGTCTCAGGACTTATTCTCGCAGCGAGCACTTAGGAGCAAATTCAGTATTCGAGATGAGGGTGCAACGACGATCTTCCCTCATCAACCACCATACCTGCACCGTGTCATCCCCACCGCTTCAACTTCAGCGTCGACTTTGATCAGGAGCTTTATCAAAAGCACTGCGATAACCCGGGCGGCTAGCTTCTCCGGAGAGATGACCTCTTTTTACTGGCGAGCGTCTGGCTGAGAGCTCCGGCCTCCCTGACATGCTAACGTTGGATAACTCCCCAGTACCCACGAGTTCCTTTGATACCCCCGATCCCTCCATCACGCAGATCCTCTACAACCCCAACTTCTCGCCTACTACCGAATCCTCCAGCATCGCCACTGCCGGCGCCACCCCCAACAGTGGAAGCAGAAACGGCACTCCTACCGGTGCTAGCTACACCAATTTCACTCCTTCATCCTTCGGCAATGGCCAGAGGAGGGCCTGGGCGGTTTTCGCCCTCTTGACTGCATTCTCTGGTCTATAGTTTGCCCAATATATCAGCCACAATATGCATGCAGGCCAAGTTTTTCATTGCTTTTTCCTTTTTTTATATCCTTCTCTCCTCTCTCTTATATTTTCCTCCCCTCCTTTTTACATATTTTTTTTTTTTTAGTTAGTATTGGTAGGTAAATTCGATTCTCTGGCATAAGAGGGGGTTGCGGCGCTAGGGGTAACGAACTAGGTTTTCAATATAGCTATAAACCTATTTTTCAGTGCATTGGGATGGGAGAAATTCATGCACTTGTCGAGTAGAGATGAGGACCGGGCTCGGCCCCATGTCGTATACCGAGGTTTGTTCGGTGGAAAAAGTTTTTTTTCTTGCATCCTGGAGCGGAAGGTGGTGGACTTCATATAGATGGTTGGATATAGGGATTGAAGGTGAAACTATGGTTGACCCCGGGCATCTAACTAGAATGGTGGAGCATTATCAGAAGACCAGTGCATCATGCTGTACTTGTAGGCTATACTATCTCATTCGTTCTATGGACGCCATGGGATTTCTTCTCCTTTTTTCAACTATTTTAATCTAGAATATGCCTAAGACTTTCAGAGAACCTCCCCCGTCTTGTGTTCATCGTCCCATCTTTAGTCATGCGTGTGCTATATATACAATACCTGGACGCTAACCCCCACAACCCCAAATCTCAAAATTGGAGTGGAAAAAAGAAGCATGGACCATACGGGGGCCTCCTGGGCTGGTGACTCCCCAATTAGAAAAACAAAACCGGTAATCCGACTGGAAAAAGCCTATATATCATAAGCGTGGACCTCCCACCGCCCATGGGAACCTCGCTTTTATTACCAAATATTCATGCCATATGATCCTAAGTTATTGATGCTCACTCGCTTCTGAAACCTTTAAGGAAGCGGGAGGAATCGGGGGGGGTGAGGGGGGTTACCGCTGTTTGCTACCGCACTAGATTTACGGTTATAAGGCGGGGCGGTACGAGGGGGAATAGTAAGTCTTGATTCCTGTTCACTCCAGTACCACCTAATTCCCAAAATCAATGTGCCCCTCGGAGGTAATCAAATTCACCTAATATAATATATCAACACATATAGTATTTCGAGCGGATACTCAGACGGCAATCATCAGTGGATATCGTATGGTACCCAGCCTATCGACGAGTTAGCACCACCAAAATTAACCAAGATACTGTCACTCGGCAAAAGTCTTCGTGAAACAGAGTTTCACTTTGACGGAGATTGCCATGGTCAATGGGGGTATTGCGTGATTGGGGTCCGTGTGTGCGGCAGGGCCCGTTCTAAGGTGAATCCCGCATCACGAAGACTTTTTCCGAGTGACAGTACCACCGGAAACTATAAAGGAAAAAAGTGACGGGTTGGCTCGGGCATGGTGCGTGCTATGGTAAGTCCGAAGCTGGGGCTGGTCATGGTATGTCACTCGCTACTACTAGTCTTCATCTTATTGGAAATATGGCTTCAATGTGACGGAAGTATGCCTGGTAGGGCATGGTGGGAACTCGCATAATTGGTACTGTATATAGATACCTCTCACAGGTATAAGTACCACCTCTGGTACCCAAGTAGCAATGCATAACAGAAAACAGGAAAACTCTGATCCTTCTTCTACAAGACGTACTCTTCTCATATTTACGAACTCCTTACTCCCGGTTCAATCGCTCACCTCCCATACGATATTTCCGACACATGTGGTAAGTTTACATATAAGTTAATAGCGAGTATGATCCATACCAAAGCGGGGAAACGACTTGAGGTCTAGGTAGAAATATAAGAGGAGATAGGGGGAGGATTTAGACAGGTAGTAGTGGAGGGTAGGAATGTGAGAAGCGGTGATTAAGACATTTTAAGCACCGGATAGATTAACTGCGTTTGTGAGTGGGAATCATTTTTTGGAATCTAGTTTGGGTCTGCTCTTTAGTGCTACGCTCTGAAATAGTAGGTGATCTAGGTAATATATGCATTGGGTTTGGTTTAGGTGGGGGGTTTTTGTTTTTTTCAGGGTATTATTGGGAGTTGAGGAGTGGGGATTTTGTTTCGAGGTTGGGGGGCTGTTGATATAAGTTTGTTTTCTCTGG
>QOVD01002880.1:0-24220 GCA_003521225.1 Tuber microsphaerosporum | reverse complement strand
GCCAGTTGA
This sequence comes from Tuber microsphaerosporum, assembly GCA_003521225.1. Taxonomy (NCBI): domain Eukaryota; kingdom Fungi; phylum Ascomycota; class Pezizomycetes; order Pezizales; family Tuberaceae; genus Tuber; species Tuber microsphaerosporum. The sequence continues at coordinate 24,211 of QOVD01002880.1, read as the reverse complement.
GGTCACCAGAGTAGAATAAAATTTAATACCGTATCCTACCGTGCTATGCTCCTTTTCGCAACAATGATTGGCTTTCTTTTCCCTCCTCGCATCACAGCCTTTTGTCCTGCATTACTATTACCGTGATCTACACTACTGTTCACAAAGTTCTCGTACCCCAACATGTATTTGTGGCAGTGCTGTGGCTGGTGAGAATGTACCATGACAACTGAAGATCGCTGGAGAAGGTACATTCGCGCCAGCCACAGCACTGCCACAAATACACGGTAGGGTATGTGAACTTTCTGAACAGTAGTGTACAGGGCTCGCTGGATCAAATCCAACACTCCTGATGCCGCTAGCTATGGCACTTGATTCTGATCGTGGCGCGGTACTAATAGAATCACAAGTTGTCACTCCTTCCGCCGAATCGCTGATCGCCAGAACAAATCCAACCACCTGATCCACGTTTGGCCTGACATCGTAATAATTCTAATGAAACCACAACCCCATCAATGCTTGCAGCTCTAGGCACACCGATGGTCTAACAAAAAGGTTTGATTTATTTTTATGAGGAGCGTTCGGGCTACTTGTAATAGCTACATCTGTTGGAAGTTTGTAGTGTGTGTACCGGTATTATCATATCCGTCTGCTTCATCAATAGCTTAGAATCTACTCGAGTATCAACCGCCGTTTCCGTTCTCAGCCCCATAATTTGGTCTCTGTGGGCCGTGTTATTCCAATACTGAACTGCAAGTTCTTTTCTAAATATATTTCTCCCGGACCTCGATGGGTTCTGATTGGCTACTTGGAACCAGCTCTCTGTATCCCAGCATCTAAACACGTTTTACTTACGCAAGGTTAGTCCTAAGCCCGGGTTTTCGCGCTGGCTGACCACAGGTTAGCCTTGTGTACATAGAGGAATCACTAGTATGGTGAATGGTGAACATTAGCACTACGAAAAGATAACGCAATTGATTGCTCACGGGTTTACAGGTAGTTTGTAAAATTTATCTGAGAAAGTGTGGTATGAATAAGGAGCTAGTAACTTTGCGTGTGTATTGCCGCAATGTCTATTATACACAAATCTAGCTACATCTACTTTATTTGGCTTTTCCTTTGCTCTTAACCTTTGGAGCAATATTGGCCATCATTTCCTCCTACACCAAACGTTAATAGAATGAACAAATATGAAGGTGTTTCGTTCTAAATTACCTTTGTGATCAGATGATCAATTCTCTCCAACAGTCCCAGAAGACTCTTCATATTGCCACTCCATTCATTAAGGACATCATCCGCGTCTCGGGGTTCGGCAAAGGAAATGATTCTCGCAGGTCTATCTATTTTGGCGTAGACGGTCTTTTGGGTTACCAGCTGGCTCAGATAGGTTTCGGCCTCATCCTCGTCAAGATCAAGGAGAACTTTTAATCTGTCCATCCTGATCCTGGTATAGTACTTTGCAACAACTCTTACGTTGTGCTCGATAACACGCTTCCTCAGGTCATCCCAACGTTTCTCGGCCCTAGGGTCACCGATAGCAAAAACATCAGAAGCGCGTAACTCGGCCCCGTAATTTTCAGCGATAAGAGGCCAGCGCATCAGCTCATGAACTGTAAAGCATTTGAGAAGATTTGATTGTTTTTGAACCAAACTTAGATTCGGGTCTGCATGAATGCGATGCAGTAGGTCTGATTGCTCGTTATCGTAAGGTGCTAGGATAATATAATATATGATCCTCTCGAGTACCTATCACCTTCAGGATCAATATTTGCCTGGTGAATGGGATAGAGGTTCTCACGCTCTTCAACTTATCGGGGTCCTCAATCACACTAGGGGTGTCGTAAACCGCCTTGTAATGCTTGCACACATCCAGATATTTATCCTCTTGTTTTGCAAGTTGGATCTGCTGATCATAAAACTTCAATTTCAGATCAGATACCTCTTTTAGAGCAAAGTATTTTGTGGAAATTTTTCGCGAAAGGATTCCCGCCTGGGTGAAGTCTCCGCGTTCAATACAGAACTCGACTTGCTCAAGGATGAATTCTGTCTTCTCTCGTCGATCCATAGACCCGAATGTTTCGACTTGAAGTTCACACAGCACATCAGTGGCTCCGGCAAGGTCACCTTGGGCCTTCTTGAGATGGCAGAGGATGCGGGTTATACGAGCCCGCTCAACCTCAACAAAAATCTAGAAAGAGAAATTAAGTCTGGATGCCTTGACCTAAAGGGTAGTGTAGGCTACGGGTGCGCACCTTGCCTTCGGTAACTGTTCTCAACGTTTCAATAACAGAAAGCTTGGTCTCGGTGTCGGGTGTCTCATCAAGGAAACCCATCACAGTCTGCACCATCTTAGTTGTGGCCTGTTTTAGTTGACCATGTTTCTTTGAGAGTATTTGGACATGCTCGTTCATCAGCTTCCAGTCCCCAGCATCCTTGCACAGTGTAACAATCGTGGTGAGAAGGCGGTTAGTCGAAGCTAAATCATTAGCCTAGAAGGAATGTTAACGACTGCCGATGTTGGATACATAGAGTGATCAAACCTGTCTTGTTTGCTTTTCTAATGCTAAGAGTTTTTCGATGGCCACTGGGAGGTTCGCTTTGCTTGTCTAGGGCCCAAGAGTGGTCAGTATTCGGGCCAAGTATGCGATCCATCAGTTTTCAAACCTTAGTGAGTGATAAGATCTCCGGAAGCTGTTTGTCTAGTGCCCCAGTGACTATAAACCCCTCAGGTTAGAATTTGGGGAGCAAATTGAAAAACCGAGAGCAACGGGAATCCCACAGTCTTTGTCCGCCTTCGGCGCGGGTTCGTCTGACATTGTGTGGGGCGTATTTGGTTAGGTGATGTATGATTAAGCGGATGGTGGAGAAGGCGTCTAAGATAGAGGTAGATGGTTGAGGATGGAGTATTGTACGAGGGGGCGGATGAATCCTACTCGAGTAGAGTATGGATCGGTAGAGCTCTTGGTTGAGTGTGAGAGACGAGTTGCGGTGGGCATCGAACTAGGTTAGTAAGCACATGCACCCTCGCCCACTTCAGGCCGGGTAACTTCTAGGTCCCTCCTAACAAAGCTCTCCAACGCCCCCCGCCCAAGCCCCCCGGCTCCACTACATTCCATTATTCACAACTCACAATGTCCCTCGATACTCCCAAATACCTTTCGGAGCTTTTCTCGAATATCCGTGGCCGTTCTATCGCCTGGGACGCTCACGTCCGCGCTGGCTTGATTACAGATTCAGATGTCAAAAAGATCAAGGCCATCGATAAGGTGTCGAAGGAGAAGCAGGTTAGCGTGGTCGAGAAAGATGTCGACGGCTATGCCGTACTCATCCTAGGCCCCGAAGGAGCATTGAGGAAAGCTACAGATGGAAAGAGGATGGACGTCGTGGCTTATATGCTCGTGTTATTAGGTGATCTCTTGGAGGGTGTGTGCAATGCATTCGTTTGCCAGTCGTTCGAAGCCAGCCCAGATTCAATCGCGAAAGCCCAAGGGATAGGCTACTCTGCAATGGTAAATCATGTTTGGCTGACCTCAAGCGCTGATCGTGTCAGGTGTCCCCGCGTTCACCAACTCTCTTTTATCTCTCCCTAAACCATTTGCTCATCTCCTGTCACTACTTTCACACACGGATGAATCGGCGCCTCTCCTCAGCGCATCTGTCCTGACTACGCTTCTCACCGCCTGTCTGAAATCTTCAGTAAAACCCTCTCCCGATGCCTGCGATGCTCTTCCAAAACTATACCATTTTCTCGCAGGCCTCACCAAATCACTGGACGGACATCTTCAGGATATAGCCATTCAATCCTATGTCTCGCTATTGAGAAGCACGTTCGCTAGGACTACTTTCTGGGACATGGAGGAGGAGACTGTGGCTCCTATAGTTAAGATCTTGGAGACGGCAGCTGCTGGAAATTGCGGTGGAAGTGACAGAGTCACGAGCGCCACTGGTGGGACTGGCATAGTTCAAGGAGGGGTGGGGTTGCAACTGCTGTATCACGTTTTACTTGTGATTTGGGAACTCACTTTCGAAGAGTTGGTGGCTGAAGAAATTAATCCGTACGCTCAATACCACCTATTATTCGAGTGTATCGCTGACGGGCAATCGACGTATCCTTAGGAAATATGACGTGATTCCTCCCATAACTGAAATTCTCCGTTCATCATTGAAAGAGAAAATCACTCGATTGGCTCTTGCAACTCTTGCAAATCTTGCCACAGAATCACCGTCTACCAACCTACCACCACTCCTTCTCTCGAACATACTTCCATACCTTCAGCAACTTTCTTCACGCTTTACTTCTGCGTCCGACCCAGATCTTACAGCCGACCTTTCATCCCTAATCGAAGCTTTGGACACTTTCCAATCTTCACAAACTACACTCTCATCCTACCGACTTGAGATTATTTCTGGTCATCTCCGCTGGTCCCCACCTCATCGCAACGAAGGTTTCTGGAAAAGGCATGCAAGAGAGATTATGGATGACACGGAGCTTGTGAAGGCACTTTCCCGAGTTCTGACCAGCAGCACAGACAAGACTGTACTAGCCGTTGCTGCGAACGATGTTGGGGTTTTGGTCAGAGAAGCCCCTGGGAGCAGAAAGAAGTGGGAAGAGCAAGGCGCTAAGTCTAGGGTTATGGAATTGATGGGTGATAGCGACGCAGAGGTCAGATATGAGGCTTTGAAAGCGGTACAAGGATTCCTGGCCAATGCTTTTAGTTAGGCAACGAGCGGATTAGATATCGAAGCTTGAAACACTGATTGCGTGGGATATACGTTTTCCTGAAGTTTATTGTTATTTTCAACCGGAGGGATATTGTATATAAACAATCCGTCTCGGTCTGTTAATTTTACGATACGATACCTTGCTTTCTCGTCAGTGCTGTTCGTTCTGGCCACCGCTTGGTATCTGCGTGGGGAGGTGTCAGTTTGCCGGCGTTGCGACATTGTGGGCTTCCCTATCCTCTACCATACGGTCATTGTTTTTAGCATTGCGGATTCACACCTGCTCGTAGAAAATAGAGAGATTTAGACGCGCATTTGGTTTCTACGCTGTCATACGATATCACTCGATTGATGGGAGGATGATGCTCTAGAGTACCTCGCACAGAGTCGCACTAGTAGTTGGGGGCCATAAAGGGGCTCCCAAATAAAGATTCCATATACCTTTCATAGGGACAGACCCTCGTGAAAGTTATAGCCTAGGTTTTGCTTAGTAAGTAATTCTAATTGAATGGAATCAATTGGTGAATAATGAATAATACAATCGACCTGGCCGGTAACAAAAAGTGCCCGAGTACAGGGACACTCCCGTTCGCAAAGTCCTCGCTCAACAAAAGTATCGCGGCAGTGTCTTGGCGGCAACAAAGGTACTAGTACAAGATTTTTCCCTCATCGCCAGTCCTCGCAAGAGATCTACCCCATCAAAATATAATACATGTGAACTTTGCAGCTACCACTTGATATGACCACTCTGTTCCTTAATCACTCCAGCATACTATCTGTGAGTTAATCTAAAGTCTGCTACTGTATCCAGAACTGCAGATGTTTAGCAGAAGATTGTTCTGGTACTTCCCTTGCCACCAAGACATTGCAACAGTACCTTTTTTTGAGCAAGGACTTTGCGAACGGGAGTGTACGCGTAATTACAGGTTCCTAATACAATTATAGTCTTTTTGCAAGACTTAATCTAGCAGCCCCCCATCCCGGCGGTCGTCCGCAGGGTTATTTCATCGAGTAGGGCTCGCGGCCAGCCTCTCGTCCCGGTGTGGCTTCGGCGTGGTCCTTTACTAGCCAACTAACTGCCCATACCAGTTTGTTGAAAAATGTATCAAAGTGAATGGGTGAAGCAAGCTGTATCACAAGGTCTTAAGAGGGGAGAAGTCTCTAAGACACGCAAACAACTTGTATTGCTTGTTGAACGTGGTAAAGTAGCTTGGAGAAAAAGAACGAAGGAAAGAGAAAGAGAGAAGAAGAGGGAAGTGAGAGGGAGCACAAAAGTAGAGACTAAGGGTGACGTAAGTGGTCACGTGGAGCTACTCTTATCGATAATAACCAAGCACGACCAGGACTATGATTTCCAACACAGTTGGATATACCTCATAATATTATGGAGTGTAATAAGGAACTTACGGTTGCCACCCCCGCAAGCAACAGGTAGACTTGCCACCTTGGAGTCTGACTTCACACTCCCAACCCTCACTTCCAGTTCTCTAAACTTGGGATTCATACCGCTAGAGCCCCTCTTCACGGCTCTTGCCAGTTCCCCGATCGGCCTATTTGTATCCGCCTCGAACTCCCTCTGTTCCTACTATTACTGTTCCTTGCTAATTATTGCAAAGTAATTTTAGGCACGGGAGGGCGGGGTTAGTTGTTGGGGCTGATAAGCTGTATCCACGTTAGAGGTTCGAGTTTTCGATACTCGTAATGGGGCGGTCTATCGCCTCTCCAAATTAATAGCTTGGACTGTCATTCACTAAACTCTGTTTCCAGAAACCCTATGGCCTCGATAATCTCTGGTTAGCTGTTGGATGGCCTAGATTGATCTCGGCATTATCTGGAACTGTGGCATATGCTCACATAGTATCACTCGAATGGTCTTATGATGAGTCCTAAGAGATGCTTGGACTACACATAAATTTAGTATGCGTACTTTATACCATCGGCAAGCTTCGGTATCAATTAAATGTAGAAAACTGGCTTAGACTTTTGTTCTGGATTTTCCTCAAAACATTAAAACTCCCGACCCACACAGTACATGGAAAACGAGAGAAGGTAAGATAGTGGGAAAAAAATAAAAACGTTTACGCGATCTCCTCCTCGTGTTCGGAGATGACCTCCTCGATAATCTCCTCTACGACCTTGTCTTCCTCCTCACTGGCAGCTTCTCTGAGAGCCTCCTCCGGGTCCTCGGGAAGGCCAAGGTCGACGCGCTCCCATCTGACCTCTTTCTCGATTCTTGCTCTCCAGGCGCGCCATTCATCAAGTTGCCTCTTGCGAGCTTCGACAACTTCCTTGTTTGCGACCTCGGCTTCAAATTGGTCCTCTTCGTCGAACTGTTTGCTGTACTCACGGAGGTTCTTGCGAATTTGCTTCTGCTCTTCCTTGGAGAGCATGGTGGGGGGGCGGGGGCGCCATAAGAACTGCTTGAATTTGTCGATGTGTTCCTCACGAAGAAGAGAGCCCTTGAAGTCCCAGAGGTGGTAGCCATTTTCCATCTATGATTGTTAGCGAAAGGGGATTAGGCAAGGCATGGGTGACTGAAATACCGCGTGTTTCCACATGCTCGCACTAGTAGCGACGTATCGGCCGGTAGGGTCCCACTCAACGTCAGTTAGACCATAGTGCTCGGATGTGCCCATAAGCATGAGGTTGGCAGCAAGGTCCTTATTCTTACTAGCCTTATCCTGCTTCTGCTTCTCACCCTCGAAGTCGAGATCCCAGAACTCGAGGTCGAAGCTCTGCTGTGAGTGAACGGTGGCAATGAGGGTGAAGCGACCCTTCGGTGACCAGTAAATGGCATTCGAGTTCTTCTTTTCCACTGTCTTGACTAAACAAAACTCGCCGACGCCATTCTTGAGCTTCTCCGGTGCATAGAAGTGGACTGAGGTCTTGGGTGCAACTTGAGCTCCCTGGATAGCTTCGTCGACGGTAATGAAAACAAACCTGTCACCCTTGGGCTCCCAGGCGAAGTTGATGACAACTTGCTTTAGTTCGACTATCTCAACAGGAATGTTCTTTTCTTTGACACGGAAGAACTCTAGGGAAGTGTACATGGATTTCTTGGTCTTTGTGTGTCGGTCGACTTTGACGCAAAGGTACTTTCCGTCCGATTGCCAATGGAGCTTGCAGTCTGAAACATTGACAAGATTTCGTGTTCGGATGATTTCTTTCGAAGGGATACTCATCAAACCCACACGTGCAGTTTGATTGTTCATCTCGGGAGTCCAGTAACAAAGCAACTGCTCTGGTTCCTTCTTGCTCTTCTCTGCGGTGGGAATGGATGGTGACCATTCGAAATCGACAACACCCTCGATCTTGATGGCCTTCTTTCCAAGCAAAAGCATGCTCGGGGTTTCGAAAATCTGGATGGACTGCTCGGGCACAACACGAGCAACGTACTTGTCGTCTGAGGACCATTTAAACACCGGCCATGAAACTTTCTTACGGGATTTCTCGAACAATTCGGCATCGCGGTCGCCGGTAACTTCAACAGAGGTGAAGGATCGTAAAAGGTTACCAGTCTTGATATCCCAGATAATAAAGCTCTTTCCATCTTCGTCAGGTCCTAGAGGGAAATTTGGCGGCGGATTCTCGGGGATGGAAATAGGCTTGTTAGACCATGTAACCAGATATTTTTCGTTCGGAGAGAAGTCTACTAAATTGACCATTGGATGGGCGAAACGCATAATTCTTTTCCAGCTTGGGCCACCCCATAGCTGCACACCCTGCCCGTGAACAGATGTTAAGAAAGTGCCCTGTGGCGACCATTGAACAAATGACTCTGTCCATCCTGCGCGATCAACGACAGGCTCCGGTACATCCTTCTTCTTATTCCAGAAGACCCCAACGTTTTCGCCACGGTACATGATAAACTGGTCACGGGAGTTGATATCACTGAGCCAGGAGCGTAGATGCTCTTGTTCGACGAAAGGCTCAATCTCGGGTTCAGCATACTCCTCTTTGATGCGTCCTTCTCGTCCAAAGTGTTCGATATCTGTAAGTTTGTTGATAGAGACGGTATGCTTTTTATCGAGGGCCATTCCATTGAGCTGCTTGCAAGCTAACAAGGCCTGGTCGGGGGTGTCGTATTCAACGAAGGCGTATCTATTGACCTTTAATATTGAAACCTGACAGCGAAGTATATAAGTAGTGCTTACCCTTCGGTCATATTTGTCTCTTCGTTAAGAGGCATAAAGACAGAGTCCTGGCTGATACGCCCAACCTCCGTTAAACGTTTGCACAAAAACTTGATAAGCTTCGGTTTGCTGTCTGCCGGGACCTTCGGACACCCATCGACGACAACGAAGGTATCAAGTCCTTCGTCAAGCTGAACTTCGTACCGCTCTCTGAGATCTATACAAGTGAGCCTCATCAGAGTCTATACAAGCCTAGAACTTTGGAATAAATAGGTGGAAGAAAATTTCCTACCAGAGAAATCAATCTCTTCGTCGTCATGCTCATCTTCACGATGGGGTGCCATATTTGCGGCGTGGTATGAGGATTGGTGTATGATACCGGTATAGGAATCTCTTTTGTCCCAATTTGTGGTTTTGAAGCGGGGTGGTGGGGTTGCCGTTCTCACCGTATTTTTTTAAGCTTCAAATTTTATCTGTGCCCAACAAAAGGCAGTCATCCCCACAACAACATTTCACATACATGAACAACAACCTAAATTCTATCCAGATCAAACAAACCCCACAAAATTGCAACTCATCTATATTTATGGCCGGCTGCTATAGTATCGTCTGGAAAAATAACTTGGGTGAGGGAGTTAGATGCGGTGAGGCTCAAAATTTGGGCCCACAAACCGTGGAGCAAGCAGGATACAATTATTGGCAAGGTTACCCGGCTTGCGAGCCCCACCATTCTTCACTTTGTGATTAGGTTGCTCGAGTATGGTGGCGTAACCTTTGGTTTGGCACTGGTAATATGAGATTCACTGCGCTCAGCCTGGCCCTAGGGTGGAAGAGATCTCGGGTGAGTCCAATACCGTTATATAAGGGCCAACTAACATGTTCCATGACTATGTACCGTACATCTAATAGGACAATAAATTAAATTAACGTGGCATAGCAGGCCATTCGCCTAAATACTAGCCTCTGTTGCAATCTTTTGACTCAAGTTCAATCCATTGCGCTGCTCGAACCTGAGTATGGCTCGCTATGTTGTGTTAATTCAATATATTAGTCCACCCTTGAGAAACTTAAAAGAAAATAACTTGGGCCCTGTTCTTATAAGCCAAATTGAAAATACTATGGTATTTATAGCATGCCGAACACCCCCACAATTCATGTTAAAAATACCGTGAAAAATATGCCATAAAAACGAAAATACTATGGTATCATATTTATGGCATGCCGAACAGGGCCCTACTCTTCCTTGTGCGGTCGATACTATACACCTGCGGGGATATGGCAACTTGCTTCTTGGCTTATGTAATCGAGCTGGCAAACTTCAGGGCATAATGATATCTGTGTCACGAAGACCGTTGTTTCCTCTTCGCCCACATTTGATCCTCCCTTTCCTATATCCAATCCTGGGGAAACCACACAAAAAATGACTACCGCTGAATGGTCATTACTTCGTGGTCTTGATTCGAATTACTCTTCTCCGACGGATGCTGAACAAACCGATGCCGACCCAGACTCAGAATTATTGCATGAACTCAGCGAGAGTAACTTCGAGCGCCTTTTTCCATGGTGCCTGCCTAGAGCTGCTGTGGTCGCTGATCTTGCAATTTGCAGTGACTCGGATGTTGAATACCTACGGAGTACCAAGGACTATGCTGGGTTTCTCGAAAAAAGACTGTCTGCTACAGACATACCCGGCTTCACTCTGATGTATATGGGGGTAGCTGGGGTTCACGCCTTTATCCAGTCAAACATCACCGGACCTCCACTCTCGTTTTCTCCTGAGAGAGTACTTCTCCCTAAAGAGCTAGCCGAAGAACCTGAGTTTTGCAAAGAACTCTCCAAGGCCATTATTGCTTCTCTATCTATAGACGGAGAAACTGCCTACCACCTAACCCCAAATGTGCTTCTCTTGGCTTTCGGAAAGGTTGTGCTAAATTCATCAGTACTCAAGAAGAGTTCTAAGCTAGAAACGCTCCCATGGTGGAGAGCCCGAGTAAACTTCCTTCACCAGAGGATTCTCTCTGAAGCGACCGCAACTCTACACAATATTATCTACGAAGATATGGGGAAACTCCTTGATCGTATATCTAGTCAAGATTCGGACCTACGAGCGAAATTTCTAATCGAAAAAGCACTAATCGACACTTATTTCAGCTACGATTCAAAGGCGTTAAAGGGGCTAGAAGAGGCGGCAAGCGTTACGGGACTCAAGTACGCCATCACAGGAGTGTTGGGAAAGCGAACCAAGTTTCAGCAAACCGATACAAGCCAATTAGTTGTCCTAGCAAGAAGTGCAGATGGGGGGCCCGGCAGGGTTACCGCTAAGCCGAAGACTTTGGACCTAAATGACGATACAATCCTAGAGGCTATTGCCTTTGCACCAAAGTCAACCAAAGTCCAGGCAGAGTCCACCTTGTCTGCAGAATTAGCCTCACTTGACCCAGGAAACCAGCCCCAATTACAACCATTAGACGCAGCAATCCTATTACTGATCACCGAAACTATCAAGAACACAAACCCCGCAGATGGTATCACAAGAGAAGAGATGTTGCCGTATGCTGAACGGGTTCTGCAACATAGTGTCAATTGGGAGATCTATACTTTGGGCCTGCTAATACGTAGCCGCATCGAAGGATATAAATCCCGGACAGTGGAGAGAGGGCTCCTGCAGCTCCAAGCAGTCGTTGATCAAGTCATCGCAGATACCACTGGCGCGGATATCTCATACGGCTCGAATAATGTTGTTCCAACCTTCTTGCCAAAACCGAAAGAAGATGAGGTAGCTCCGATAAAAGAACGCCTTCTCTACATCCACCAGCTGTCGGTCCCAACCCGTTGGGAACTAGAGGCAGAGTTAGCCTCAAGGTGGATATCGCTTGGTGGAATAAGAACAGCTCTTGAGATCTACGAAAGGCTAGAGATGTGGGCAGAGGTGGCATTGTGCTGGGCGGCTATCGAGAAGGAGGAAAAGGCTCGGAAGGTGATCCAGGATCAACTATTCCATCCTCCCGAATCCGAGGATGGCGGTGGTGATAGCCGGAAGGAGATTGAGCCCATACCGCCCAATGCGCCTCGCCTGTGGTGCATTCTTGGTGATATCGATCAAGATCCCAATCACTACGAACGATCGTGGGAAGTGAGTAGAGGCCGCTACGCAAGGGCGAAGCGATCGCTCGGACGCCACTATTTCTCGCAAGGAGAGTACCAAAAGTCTGCTGAAGCGTATATGGAGTCGCTTAAGCAGAATCCGCTGAACGAACCCAGTTGGTTTGCGCTAGGCTGTTGCTGGTTGGAACTGGAAAATTGGGAGGGGGCGGTTGAGGCGTTTTCCAAGACTGTTTCGCTTGATGAGACTGACGCCGAGGCTTGGAGCAATCTTGCAACAGCATTGCTGAGGCGAAAGACTGAGCTTCCTGCTCAGAGCGAATGGAGAAATTCCGATCTTGACCAAGATCCGCAAGACGAAAAAACAAACTACGAGAATGGGCTCGAAGGCCAAATGGTTGTGGACAAAGAAAACAACAAGAGAAGCGCCCTCCGAGCCTTGAAACGGGCCAGCAGTCTAAAGAACGACTCCTGGAGGTTGTGGGAGAACCTCCTGTTGATTTCCGCCAGCGTTAGTCCACCGGCGTACTTAGACGTGGTTATCGCACTACGGAGAATTATCGAGATAAGAAAGGACTCGGCGGGGGAAGCAGCAATTGACGTGGATGTCCTCGAAATGCTTGTGCGGCACATCATCACGTCTGATCTGGAAAGCAATAATCCCACCGGTTACGATCCCAAGAGACCTGGGTTACAAAAGATGGTGGTCGAACTGATGGAGAAGGACGTCGTCCCATTGATCACTAAAGAGGGCTCCCTCTGGAAAATCTATGCTAAGCTAGCGCTTTGGAGGAAAAAACCTAAAGACGCTCTCGATGCGGAAGAAAAAGCATGGCGAACGGTCAATAGCAGACCGAACACCATTGACGGCACAGAGAGGGAGTGGGACGAGTTAGTAGATGCTACAATAGATCTTGTCGATGCGTATCAGAGCTTGGGGGAGATGGAAAGGACCGAGGGGCTAGGCGCCGGTGAGCCTGTTGCGAAAGACTGGCGGTTTAAAGCTAGGACAACAGTGAGGGGGGTTATGGGGCAAGGAAGGCAGAATTGGGAGGATACGAAGGGTTGGAAGAGACTGCAGGAGTCGTTAGAGGACTTAAAAGCTTGATATTATGCTGTATACTAGTCGCCATATCGCCTCTCTTAGGTGCTACTCCTATAGCCCTATATACCTTACTGTTTACAGGGATGGTTTTTACTAGCGGTGGTTCTATATTATGAGACCCCCCGGGTCGGTATTAGGGTGACGAACCTGAGTGGTGCAGATAGGAACATAAAGCTCTTTACTCCAAGAAACAACGAAAATCTCCTGATAGGTCAAACTGCCGTAGGTACCACCGACACCGTACGCCCCAGCCACAAGAACTCTTGAGATTAAGTACAGCTAACTAGTGGAGGCCACTAAAGACTTCGAGAGATTCAAATTTAAGAGTAACTTACCTCCCATTTTCCTTGCGTTCTTAATATTATAAGCGACACTAGAGTGAGCCCCGAAATACAAACTTCGAGTGATATAACATGACTTGATCTCCAAATCCGGACTCAAGTATGATATCATACAAAAAAAATAAGGAATCTAATTTTGAGCCCTAAATTCTTAGGCACATTTGTGGTCCTAGAGCCCATTCCCCTTCTACCAAAGGAGGCAATCCTTTTGACTACACCTCTGTGCGGGACAGCCTCCCCTACTCAATAACCTTTCTCCTTCATATTATACTATATATCTATAAATAAAATTCTCTAATGACACCTCACCTTGCTTTTCTCAATTTTCGGGTATTTTGCTGGCTCCGGTGCAAGTGATGGCGTGAATCCAGAAACCAGCTCCCAGCTCAAAAGACAGTCAGTGCGCATTCATGCTCAACCATTTTTATTTCCCTAATGGATAATAGCTGGCTTAGCTCATAACGTAATCATACTGACTGGCAAACTCTCTTCCAAGAAATCGAGAATACAGGAGACAGAAAAGTGGAAAAAATGGTCCAAAAAGTGGTAGAAAAAAAAATATTAAAAATACTAGATTATAGTGACAAAGGATTAGAATCAGAATCACAAATTTTATAAATTTTAATTAATAAAATTGGTGGCTTGTTGAATACATTTCTCTCATCGGGCGCAATAAATCTATCGTTGAGCCGATTCTATCGTTGAGCCGTTTGACACTCCTTGGGAGTGCCACCTTCTTCAAAGGGCGCTTAGCGTTGTTTGAAGAGGTGGGAACCTTGGCACGGTTAGTACCGCGGGGTGTCAAAATAACGTGAACACTTGTACCTCGCAACCGAGTACCCCAGCCGAAAATCAGTGAAAGTATTTCCTTTGATAGCCACTAGACTCAAGTGATACCGGTATGGCCAATTTCCCACTCCTACAACAGCACCCTTTCGCTCTGGGAGCAAGGCTAAATGTGTTTTATTTTTTTTTGCTGAGGTTGCCCGAATTATTATTGCTGGGGCACTTGGTTGCGAGGTACAAGTGTTCACGTTATTTTGACACCCCGCGGTATGCAGAGCCTCACAAACTCCTAATCCGGAAATACTTCCCAGAGCCCCAGCTCCTCTGATCTTACTCGAGTACTGTGGCACAGGCCAGTGGCGTTCACGATCTTTTGTATTCTTATGTGATGATTGCGTATGGTTTTACAAGGTTGGGAACTTGGCGGCTTAGCTAGTACTTTCCTGTGATTTAAGAGAGGTGGAACCACCTTGAAGCATTAAGGGAGCGGAGTGGGATTTTTCTTCGGTTTGAAGAAGTCATCCTTTTAGTTTTCATCCATCATTGTTTCGTCCTTGATCAGATCAATCAAGTACGGCTATCCATCATCTGTTTGTCTGCTTCAATTATCGGTTTTTACTTTCTTCCGTTTTCATCTGCAAATCGTTCTTACCGGGACCTCTGCAGTCAAGATTGCCAATTCCCACAAAAGTACGCCTGACGGGGAAGACCCGCAACAGTACTGTACTAGCATACATACTTGTACTTGCACTGTACCGGTAGACCTACCAAAGCAAAGTTGGGCGATTCTCGCTTACGTAATTAAGATTGGCTCGTTATTTTTTTGAATCCAAGCTTCGGGGACTGCCAAGGAGCACACTACCCTAATCCGAAGGGGAACCTCAAGTTGAAACTTCGAACTCCAATTCCGTAGACATCCTTCCGGTCCCACCCCAACGCCTAGTCGCATGCGAATCACGGAATTGATGTCCAGATATCCCACACCGAAGCGTTGAAAATCCGCAGAATGCATCTACGACTGCGAGTCCCTATAGCTCTGACCTCAGCGTCAAAAATTAGTCCGTTGAAACCAGTCCTTAATTTCTGCCGGGCGTATGCGGTGGGCCCCAAGGGAGCGGGGAAGAAGGATGGTAAGAAAGAGAAGAAAAAGAAGGGGGGAGGTGATTTTATTCAACATGACTTGAAGGATGCGCTGCAATTCAGTCTCACAGAAGCCGTGCGGTACATTCGAGCGATGGAAGTTGGGCAGAACCCTGTCAGTGTCAAGTACGATCTCGCCGTCCGACTCAAAACACCAAAGACGTCCCCGATTATCCGGAATAGGATACGACTGCCCACGCCTGTGAAGACTGATAAGAGGGTTTGCGTGATTGCAGAGGGGGAGCATGCTGAGGCTGCACGGCAAGCTGGGGCTGCTATCGTCGGAACAGACGAAGTCTTTGAGCAGGTTGGTGGAGGCGTTCTTTCTTGTCTTGGCTTGGCCGTTCTAGGTTTTCGTGCTAACAATCGATTTACAGATCCGGAAAGGGAACTTGGATTTTGAACTCTGCATTGCCCACGAGGATTCCTTTAAGGCTCTCGTAGCTACGAAGCTAGCGAAAGTACTCGGTCCTAGGGGCCTCATGCCATCCCCCAAGCTTGGTACGGTTGTTAAGAATACTAGCGCCGCTATCAGAGAACTCGTTGGAAAAGCCGATTACAAAGAGAGGATGGGCGTGGTTCGATTGGCGATTGGCCAGCTTAGATTTACGGAAGCACAACTTGCCGAGAACATCAAGGCTTTCATGAGCCATCTAAAGAAGGACATTGCGGCATTGGATAATGTCACGAAAAGCATTCATGAAGTAGTGTTGAGCTCGACACACTCCAGTGGGTTTTCTTTAAACGGACAGATCGAGCCAGTGGCAGCGAGCGGGGGGCAGGAAAGCAAGCAATAAAGCATCCCTGTGGACCGAAAGAAAAAACTCTTTTTCTCCCTTTGATCAGACAAACACCCCCTGTTCGATCGATTGTAATTGTAAGGGTTTCGGTGCAAAAGTTCAATGTATGTAGAATACAGTTCGTGTGTCACCGAGGACATGATAGAGAGGTAGACCCCGTTTTTTTAGACTCTTTTTTATCAGAATTTTATCCTCCACTTGAGTGAAGAGTCCCGGGAACTCGGTCAGTGCGAAAAACTACCCTCGGGTGCTGAAGAGCACATGTCACTATGCTCGAGTATATATGCTTGGCTTACCCTGATATAGCCGACGCTGTGAAGTTTTTCTGACATGGGGTACGAGTAACTTTAGGGTGCATTTCTCGGCCTCTGTGAACATTGCCGTTTGATTCGTTACCTCAACAACATGATAGGACAACAATGGATACCATCCTCCACAATAGCCAATAGATCCTTCTCGAGGAAGAAGCACTTGAGGCTAAGAGAATCACAATTGTCACACGTGGTCAGTAGGAGCACGAATCCTGGGAGAACTCGAGAGCATCGTTTGCATTTTGCCAACCGATGCCAAGCCAAATGTCCAAGAATGCCTAGATATACCCACGAACGCCCAGAATCGCCGAGAAGCGTGCCCAGAAATTCCGTTGAACAAGAAAGTTCTAGGCGTCATGCGATCCCCGATCACTGCCGGAAACGGATCTTCCCGCTATGAATTTCGTCACTCGGATTGGATGTTAATTTAGGCTTCGAGAGGGTCGGAGGCTGTGAGATACTTTGGCGGGGAGCTCTCCGAGATCTAGTGTTAAAAAACACTTTTGACGTCGGCGGGCGTTTTTTGCCTTCTTCTCCCTACCACATCTTTCCTCCCAGCTCCTTGCTTCCCTCCCCGGTTATCATGGAAAGGATCTTTCCGAAATTAAGGTTATCAGTCGAGATTGGACTACAGGTACAGTACTGATATCTTTCTCTAAGGGTGCTAATCTACGTACATTAGAAAGGCAATGATAGGAGAGGGGGGGAGACTATGGTATCCTGATGCAATTTAATCTAACTTTAGCAAAAGCTCTCTGAATTCTCTCCATACTACCCTTTTTTCTTCTTCTTTGTACGCTACTATATCACATTGCACCCCACGGCAAAAGAGCCTTCTTTCGTTGATTTCGTGCAAGCGTATAGGCAAGGCAGGCTTTTGGCTAGCCTATTGAACTCGATACAGTGCACCCATGGTGCCCCTCAAAGAGCTCTCGGCCAAGATGGAATCCAAGACTTTTATAAAGGAAAAAAAGCACCGTTATCTACGAACTTCCCCTTCAGAAGCAATTGCCAAGGGTAAACCTACCCTGCCGCTCTTTTTTTTCGTGGGAGCTTGCATCATAGCTCTTGGAATTTTGGCTTGGGAGTTCTTGGAGTTCTTGGAAGTGCTTGTGGATCGGTATGATAGGATATTTCTGAGGGGATGAATACCCTTAGACCTCAATATCAGTGGTCATTGGTATCATAGTCGGTATAATCCGACATCTTGAAGGGTTTATCAATTTTTACTTTTTACCGGTGTGAGTCTTAGCTGCCACCTTTTCTTCGATGGCGTCAGTTTGAGTCGACTAAAAAAATTTCCCTGGCGGGGAACATGGGGGGAGCTATTTTGGAGGCGGTTCCGGGTGGTGGGTGGAAGGTGCTTCGGGCTTGCGTATTCTAGACCTTTTCATGTATAAATAGGCTTCCTTTCCCCCCGCCTCTCTCTTCTTTCCCCTCTTTTCTCTCCCATCTCTACAGACTTCATGACTACCAGCTATGGCCCCAAAGAGATATTGCCCTCAGAAGCCTTCCTTCTCCCGGCCACCTTACCAGCTCTCCGCTGATGAGGTCGCTCAAGAGCTGGGAACAACCATTGAAACAGGACTTTCCCCCTCCCAGGCCAAACAGAATCTCGACCAGTATGGGGAAAATAAGCTTGAAGGCGGTGAAGGAGTTCCAGTATGGAAGGTATTCATCAAACAGGTCAGCAATGCCATGTGAGTGTCTTTGTGTTTTGATGTCTATCGTTTAATTTGAGTTTGACAGCTAACATGTCTCAGGATTCTGTATGTCTTAAACAGACCTCCCTCCATTCCAATGTTTGGGTATACTGACAGGTTGTTAGGGTACTTATCATCGCTATGGCTCTGTCTTATGGAGTCAAAGATTGGATTGAGGGTGGTGTTATTACCGTCGTTATTTTCCTGAACGTCACCATCGGCTTTTTCCAGGAATACAGAGCGTAGTTATTCCCTTTCTCACCATCGTTGACAAGTGGAGCTAACGTTCGATTGGGTATGTTTAGCGAGAAGACTATGGATTCCTTACGAAGCCTTTCTAGTCCTACTGCTGCCGTTTTGCGAGATGGGAACCTCGATCATGTTGCTAGTATCACCGTTGTGCCTGGTGACATTGTTGACCTTAAGACCGGAGACGTCGTTCCCGCCGATATGAGACTTTTCGAAGCGCTGAATTTTGAGACGGATGAAGCTTTGCTCACAGGAGAATCTCTTCCTGTCTTCAAGGAACCTGAGCCCCCGATTGAAGGTGAAGTCGGCGTTGGCGATCGAACAAACATGGCTTTCTCTTCGTCTACCGTTGCAAAAGGTCGTGCCCGTGGTATCGTGATTGGTACCGGAATGGCTACCGAAATTGGTGCTATTGCCGAAACTTTGCAGGGCAAGACCAAGAAGCCAAGCAGGTCAATGTCTCGAAAGAAGCATGGAAATTTCCAACCTGTGAGGGGGGCAACCCTCAAGGCTTGGGATGCTATTGGAAAGTTGCTTGGACTTACCGTTGGAACTCCCCTCCAGAAGAAGCTTGCAAGATTGGCGTATTATCTTTTGCTTTGCGCTGTCGTTCTGGCTATTATTGTGTTTGCGGCAAACAAATTTAGAATTCCTCATGAGGTCGTCATTTACGCGATATCACTTGGTATGGTTTTCTATTTATCCCACCTTGTGGTACCCAGTTCCTAATATGACTTCCAGGTATTGCTATCATTCCAGAATCCTTGATTGCCGTCTTGACGATCACAATGGCTGTTGGCATGAAGACTATGGTTAAACGCAAGGTTATCGTGCGTAAACTTGATGCACTTGAGGCATTGGGGGGTGTGAGTAATATTTGCTCCGATAAGACCGGAACTCTCACCCAAGGAAAGATGATTACCCGCAAAGCTTGGATTCCGGGTGTCGGTATCTACACTATCGATCGAACCGAAGAAGCCGCAAACCCAACTTCGGGTGTCATCTGTTTAGGAGAAGCGCCAGCGGCCACATCTGAGCCCATCGACGCCAACCTGACTTTTGAACGCCAGCAGGAAGCCCGCGACCAAGCCCGTTCAGCAATGGCACTTAAATTTGCGGATGGAACTGAACCGAGAGGGCACAGGGGAATTGATCCCGGAGACACTCCGGATGAAAATTATTTCCAGGACGGTGCTCTCCCAGAGGTTGTTCCGGAATTGGAAGCATTCCTCCACTCTTCGGCTCTTTGCAATTTAGCGACGGTTAGATTTGATAACACTAAGAGACAGTGGCAAGCCACCGGTGATCCAACTGAGGTAGGATTTTTCATAGCCTTTATAGATGGAATTCCGTTAACTATTTAGATTGCTCTTCAAGTCTTTTGTCATCGCTTCGACTACGGAAAAAAGAAACTCGTCGCAGACGGCTGGAAGGCACTCCAGGAATACCCATTCGACAGCGACATTAAAAGGATGTCCGTCGTATTTCAAGAGCCCAACAACAGACGATATTTTATCTTTGCCAAAGGTGCTGTTGAGAGGATTATTGACCTTTGCACAAACGTTGGATTTGGAGATCAGCAAGCGCCAATGACCGAAGAACTGAAACAAGAGATTACTAGGCAGATGACAGCCTTCGCCGATCAGGGTTTGGTAGGTTCTATTATAGAAGTTGGAAGATTTGTGGCAGCTAATATTGGGGTTTAGCGTGTCCTCGCTATCGCTCGCCGCATTATAGATACGCCACCGGCAGACTGGAACGAATTCCCGCGCGACGAAGTTGAGCAAAACCTTACCTTGATGGGTCTTGCTGGGCTGTACGACCCACCTCGACTTGAAACTAAGGAGGCCGTTAGAAAATGTACAAATGCCGGTATTCAGGTTCATATGTTGACTGGAGACCATCCAAGTACTGCCAGAGCCATTGCCCGTGAAGTTGGGATTATCCCCGCCGATTTCGGATCACTTCCTGCGGATGTTGCACGGAGTATGGTCAAGACCGCAGCAGAGTTTGATGCTTTGACTAACGAAGAGATTGATCAACTCCCGGCCTTGCCATTCGTTATTGCACGATGCGCACCAAATACCAAGGTTCGAATGATTGATGCTCTTCACCGACGAGGCCGATATGCGGCAATGACGGGAGACGGTGTTAATGATTCCCCAAGTCTTAAGAGAGCTGACGTCGGAATTGCAATGGGCCTTGCAGGCTCAGATGTTGCAAAATCGGCTTCTGATATTGTGCTTACCGATGACAACTTTGAGAGTATTGTTAACGCTGTCGAAGAGGGTAGAAGGATGTTTGACAACATTCAAAAGTTTATCCTCCATCTCTTGGTTTCTAATGTTGGAGAAGTTATACTCTTGATCATTGGTCTTGCGTTCAGAGACCGAGATAACTTCTCAGTGTTTCCACTCGCGCCTTTGGAAATTCTCTGGATCAACATGCTTACAAGTTCCTTCCCTGCTTTTGGATTGGGTTTGGAAAAAGCTACTTCGGATATCATGAGACGTCCTCCCCACGATACCAAAGTCGGTGTCTTTACCAAGCAGATTCTGGTGGATATGGTCGTATATGGTACTATCATGGGAGCTTGCTCGCTCTGTACTTTCGTCATTATTGTCTATGGAGCCGGAAACGGAAATCTTGGTGTGAACTGCAACTCCAGATACTCTCCCGAGTGTGATCTTGTTTTCAAGGCTAGAGCTGCTGTCTTCGCGCAGTTGACGTGGCTGATCTTGATCTCAGCTTGGGAATTCAAGAGCATCCGACGAAGCATGTTTAGATTCGATCCCTACCAGACTGAGCATAGGTTCCCATTCTTCAGAGACGTGAGTACTCCCAAAATCTTTTATTCCTGGGTTGCACTGACGCGCAATAGGTTTACCGAAACAAGTTCTTGTTCTATGCTGTTGTTATCGGCGCAGTCTCGGTTTTTCCTGTGGTCTATATCCCTGGTCTCAACACCGGCGTCTTCAAGCACAAAGGTATTACTTGGGAATGGGCGCTCTCCTTTGGCGCTATTCCCGTCTTCGTCTGTGGGGTCGAGGCATGGAAGTTTATCAAGCGAAAATACGGGTTGTTCAATAACCGCGAGTCCGATAGAGTCAAGAAGGACGCCTCATTGAGCCTCCGACAAGGATTCTTTACTTTGGCAAAGACCACGACTCGAGCCAGTTCTGCGGGTGTATCTCAAAGTACCACTATGGAGAAGCGATCGCCAGTTAAAGGTGACGAAGTGGTTTGAAAGTTTCCCTTTTGAGAGCTATTACTACAATTTATGAACCCTTTTCTTCACAGCAAAAGATTTTTCTTTACACAGTTTTTTTCACATGAGTTCATTTCTTCGGGGGTTGGCTCGTGCTTGCTTGGGTCTTTTGGCTTTATGGTTTGTGTTTCCCTTCCATGATTTCTTGTTCTATTACTGATGGGGAAAAAGCAATTCGCTAGTGTGTAATATTTGGTGTCAGTGCTCTTAGACCAGAGGGCTTAATGTATGATACCGATTATTTTCATGCTGTAATTGGGCTTTGTGTTATATACCTCACGCGTAATGCAATTTGATGACTTTATTTATGGAAATGAGTGAAAAGTACAGTAGAGTATCTGATTAGCAGATGTCACTGTATGATCACCATTACCTCCATTTAAGGGGGTACAAGCATCACTAACGATCACTCGTGAGGTAACAAACAAAGCTACCTCCTAATAATTAACAGGAAAACAGGTAAATCAAGCTGCCATCCTAGCCGCCAACTCCTCCCTAATTAATCCAATCTCTCTGCACTTCCTCTGCTTCTCAACCCCATCCACCAGAGAAAAAAACTCGTTATAGAAAGCCTCTAGGCCACCCTTCCCTCCCAGCCGCCCACCAGGCGTCACCCCAGCGTTCGTCGGGTAGATAACGTACCCGCAGCGCTGTAACATGGGCAAATAAAACTTAGTCCTAGTCCTCCTCCCGCAGAAAACAGTATCCTCGACGAAGAACGGCGGCACATAGACCAATTCCCATGTCTCTGCTCTCTCAGTCATAATTAGCACAGACCCCCCCCCGAAGCACAAGCTGAGAGAGAACATACGACTATCCCCGAAAATCTCCCTACTAAACCTAGTTAGCAGGTCTGTAACGTGCAGCGCAAGCTTCAACCCGTCCCACACGATCTGCGAGAGCACGACCACGTCCTCGTCTACGCGCGCGCCTGCAAGCACCTTGTCGCCGATGGCATTGACCCTCTGGACCCACCGCATCTCCAGCTCTTGCAGGTCTTTCGTCATGTTTTTTCGCAGCCGCGGGTACAGCTCCGTAGGCGTACTTATTGCGCGGACGTAGTCTGAGGAGATAGAAATTTTTGCGGGTTGTCTCATTTTGACTTTTTTGGTTTGATTAGTTGAGTAAGGTGAGAGGATGGGGCGGGGGGCTTATATATCTATGGGTTTGGGGATCGTCTGACCCCTAGGTGTGGGGAGACTAGTGTTATTTTCGAGACCGGTATTGCTTTTTGAGGAGGGGGAGGCAGGCAGGCAAGCAGGCAGTTATAGTTCCGGACCTATCACACAACTTATCTTCCCAAGGTGGTACAGCACTGCATTTCGTATGATAATTTACCAGCCGGGTGCCGGATCGTGTGGCATTCCAATATTTCCATTCCATACCTGGACGCCAGGACGCACCGTAATCCAACGTCCGATTCCTACAGTGGGTACGAATAGCACAGCCCAACGTCAGATACAAGCAAGTATGGGCGTCCGGGTGCAGTAAATCCCAAACCCTCTTCCTCTTTAAACCAAACCATCCCACCCCTACTAATACTCAAAACTCGAGCACTGTACAACCAATAATACAATCCACAAAGTTACATCCCCATACTCCAGTATACAAACAATACAATACGATAGATTACGTCACACCTCGTCATCCCTCGCACCGTAACGTAACGTACGTAATGTCGAAATAGGCACATGATAGTTGGTAGTGGTCTGTTTAATTCCCCTCATGAAACCGTAGGAAGAGCCAAAGCTTAAACCTAGACGTTTAGGCAGCCGAATTCATCATCAGGTGCGAGGTCATTCGGGTTTCGTCGGGTGGGACCGCAGACGGGTGGTGGTAAGGGCGATAATGCGAGTTGTCTCATACTAGTAAACTAAGGAGACAACAAGCCAAACCGCACCAGAACCGGGAGTTTTTGAGTGGCCATTGTTGCACGGATTCTACCATAATAAGCCCCAAAGAGCCTTTGGAAAATACCCAATTGTCCGAAATGCGCAGTACAATATTTTCAGATCTTCACCCACTAAGTAAGGAGGTGGGGAGGGTAGCAATGTATCCTTTGCATACCCGCGCGTCTTTGCCAAGAACACCTTCGTGAGCCGAATATTTGGTGAGGGCTCCAGCAAAATATCGGCTTGGCGGAGGTATGATACTTGCGCATTGCAAAAGTTTCTAGAAATGTGTACTAGGGTGTAAGGGAAAGTCTGTCGAACCCATATGAAGTCGACGGGTTGAAAAGGGTGGGGAAGCCGGAACGATGAACCATTCTTCTCTTAAGAATGCTGGGGTGACACGCACCGTGACCGCTACGGACTACTAAGTAGTTCACCAATGTGCCGGATTCTAGAAGCCCATGTCTAGATGAAGGTATAAAACGTTAACGGCCCTTGTTGAGTCATAATATAGATGGTACCCTGGGTCAGACAGACATAACAGCGGAGGGGGACATAAGGGGATTCGGGATGGTGGAAAATGTATAGGGCAAACACCTCAATAGATATAAAAAGCCCGTAGAAGTATGTAGTTAATATACTTGAAAAGTTTAAAAAAAAAAAAAAAAAAAAAAAAAAAA
>QOVD01002873.1:0-27239 GCA_003521225.1 Tuber microsphaerosporum | reverse complement strand
TTTTTTTTTTTTTTTTTTTTTATATCATATATTCGTTGCTTTAAGGTACAAGAAATAGCGTGTATCATCAGATATGGCCAAAACAAAACCCACAAACACTCAACAAAACAAACAAAAACAAAACCTAAAACAAAAACAATTCCTCCAAAAGCGACGAACCCAGTCGCATCTGAAAAATTAAACAAAAACAATGTATACTCGTTAAAATCCAATCTTAACAAACAAAATCATTCATAAACTAAATAATAAAAATTTTAACTTATGCAACTAAGGGGCAACGGGGGCGTTGCAGATCATCAAGGCCCTAGTGCGAGTATCTGTGATTCCTTCTAAGAGGTTGCTGGACGCGAAGAGCTTCGCCTTTCGGCCCCTTCTGGGGGACGCCGGTGGGGTGACGGATGGAACTACCGGGGGTGGTGGCACATAATATGGGGGCATGTCTGGCGGGAAGCCCGTGGCAGTGGAGAGGATGTAACCAGAGAGGCCCTTGAGTAGCGAAGCGGAGTCCCAAAGGGGGGACGTAGAGTCCAGCGACACTTCCCTTGGGAGGAAAAGGGAGCGCGCTTCCGACTTCGATGGGCAGGTCAGGATGGCATGTCGAAAATCTTCTGTCGCGTCTTCGCAGAGCGGGCAGAGGGAGGGGTCGTCTTTGTTGTACCAGGAGGGGTGGCCGGCGAGATAACTCTTTTCGGCTCGCATTTGGTGGATCCTATGGGCCACGAAAAGGGGAAGGCCCTGGAAAGGGTGAGCTGAAAAGGAGGGGAGAAAACCGTAGTATGAACGAGGGGAGTAATCCACCTTCCAACTGGAGAGGAGGGAATGCCTGAGGAGGAGCTTAAAGCGTTTATTTGCCTTGGACATGAGTAGGGGGTCGGGGAGGATGGAAGGCGCACTCATGAGTTCTGTCCTGATCAGCGGGAAGAAGGCCGGGCGATCCAGGGATGCGTACGCAGCGTGAATAATCGAGTCGAGGGGCAGGTGTCTTCTGCAGCGGGACGGGGGAGTGGCCCAGTTGAGGGGGAGGTAGTTCGGCTGGAGCCTGGTGGCATATTGCCTTGCGGAGATGGGGGATCTCCATTTATCCAAGCTAGGGAAAGAAGCGTGGAGCCTGGCGGAAGCCGGGTTAGCGGAAGGGGGGAGACAGGAGACGCGAAGGCCGGCCAGGCGGCGTTGGTGTGCCGCGAGAAGAGAGACAGGGGGAAGGCAGGATTCGAAAGACAGGATTCCCGTAGGGGTGGAGGAAAAACAGGAGGTGGACCACCTCTGAACTTTCCTCCAAAACACCTCCATCTTGTCCGTCATCTTTGCGCTCGGAACAAAGAGGTCAGCCCCGTAGAGGAGCACAGGGCGGACGACTGCCATGGCGAGGCGGTGGGATAGGAAAGGGGGAATGCCTTTTGCCGGTGACCCCAGAGACCGGATCACGGCGAAGGCAGCCTTGGCCAGGGCCAGCCTTTTGTTGAAGTGAGGCGAAGTGGAGAGGGAGGGCGTGAACCAGTAACCCAGCCACCTGAGAGAGTCGGCGGGCCGGAAAGTGATTCCATCCAGGGTGATTGGGTCCGAGGAGGGGGGGCCCCTCTGCAGGGGGGTCCGCCAGTGGATGAGTTCCGTCTTTGGGACCGAGAAGGGGACTCCCAGCTGCTCACCGATGGCAGAAAGCGTGCGGTAGTGGCCAGCTAGGAGTGAAACGTTTTTACCATAGGAGGGGGAAGAGACCGTGATGGCGAAGTCATCCACGTAGGAGAGGACTAACCCTCGCGGGATAGAGAGATGCATTGAGGAGACATAAATTACGAACAGCAGGGGGGAGAGGGGGGAGCCTTGGGGGGTGCCCACCGACACTGGGAGGGCGATCCTCGGCGAACCTTGGAAGAGAGGACGGCAGCGGCGGCTGTACAAGAAGGAGGAGACCCATTTAACCAAGTATATGAGCGTGCCAAGAGACTGTAGTTTGGAGGAGAGCACCGCGGAGTCGACATTGTCGAAACCTCCTTTGATGTCCAAGAAGAGGGAAGACACTTTGAAGTGCCGGTCTGCCTGGAGAGCCCGAACTTGATGTGCGAGGGTGACTGCTGCGTCAAAGGTTGATATGCCTGGTAGGGAGCCACATTGATCCCCATGTACAAGGCCGAGTGAGCGTGCAATCTTACCAATTCTTGAACTGACGATTCGCTCAAGGATCTTGGAGAAGGTTTCTAGGAGGACGATTACCCTGAAAGAGGCAGGGGACTCGTAGGAGGACTTCCCAGGTTTGTCCAGGATCACACCATTCACTTCCTTGAGCTGACCGGGAAGGTGCCCGTGCGACAAGAGGGGGGAGAGTAGTGACGGGATGAGATTGGGGTATTTCGAGTGGACTTTCTTCCAAACTGCGTAGGGGATGGTGTCCGGACCTGGGGCCGAGTTGGGGGAGCAAGCTCCAAGGGCCTTGCTTACCTCCTCTTTGGTGACAGGGGGAGCGTCTGGGTCAAGGGTAGCGAAGAGGGGGTAGCCAGCATCCGGTCTTGGGGGGAAAAAATGATTGAGGAGGGCCTCATTTATCTGGGTAGGTGAATCCGCCCCTGGAAAGGAGGGAAACCTGACTGAGGGGGAGCCGGACACGGCTCGCCTGGCGTGCCAGACCGAGTGGGCGTCTGAGGTGGCTAGGTATTGTTCCCAGTGGTTCTTCTTGGCCTGTTGGATGGCCTTGAAGTAGGCTGCCCTGGCGGTCCGGGCTTCGGCTGGGGGAAGAGGGTCGTCACGAGACCTGGCCTTGCGGGCCCGTCTGGTTGCGGCGTGGTATGTCTTTCTGAGTGAGGAAAGGAGAGGAGACCACCAGGGTTTGGCCCTGGGTGAGGGGCGGGAAAAGGGAACATTCGAGCGGAGGGCTTCCTGAAACTTGGTGAAGTTAGAGCTTAACCAGCTGTCAAGCTGGGCGATGGAGGGAGAGGGGACCGGTGTACTGATTTGGACCTTGTCTAGGGCTGAGGTAGCCCCTTCCCAGTCCAATCTAACCCTGTCCGGTTTGGGCGGGGGAGGTTTGAAAGGAGAAAAATCAAAAGAAACCAAACAAGGAACATGATCTGAGCCAGTGGACGGAAGGGGCGTGGACCACTCCGCCTTAACCAGCTGAGAAAGAAAAACATTTGCGAAAGCAAGGTCGATGACCCCAGGCCTGGCATGAGCGTCAAAAGAAAACCTAGTATAAACCCCAGGAACATTCAAAAGAGAAACCTCCTGAGAAGCCGCTAAATTGAAATAAGGAGAGGAACGAGACATATCAGACTGATTGAAGTGTCTGAGAGGATTAGCGGCAGGGTGATGGACGTTAAAGTCCCCAAGTATCAGGGTGGGAAAAGAATGTTTTTTAAAAATCGTGGTGGGGGGGACTGAGGGGGCACCCCCTGCACGGGTAAAGGTATTATAACAGTTAGAGACTCTCCATCTGTTGGCAGAGCCTCTCGCGGGGGAATCAAGAAATAAATCCAGTGAAAAATGACTGTCCGAGCCAGACATAACTGGAAGGACCAAGGCCCGCTCCAAGAATGCTAGGGAAACATAGGTAGCGACTCTCGGCTTAAGGGTCTCGGGCGGAGTGGGGGAAAAAACCTTAAAGCCAGTGAAGGAAGGAAGTCGGCCAAACTTGACAGGAGGGTCTTGCTAACTACTCGACGGTCACGGCCTCTTTATATAGGCGTTCCTCCCACAACCCTAACCCTGGTGACTCATACCCTTGAGTCACACAACCTCATGACTCGTAGCGAGTCATATGTGAAATCCATCAGCTGACTTTCAACAAGTCAGCTGCGCAACATACCTAACCCAATCATAATCCAAATAACAAGTCATGTGTGCAACTCGCATTACATGAGTGAAACCCATGACTCGTAATGTGAGTAATGTGCGAAAGTCGTACATCATATGACCACAATCGTGTGTCATGTAAAAACATCAACCAATAACATTATAACGATAACATCGCAAGTGCGTGTCATATGAAACAAATCACAAACTTATGACTCATAACCATGAGTCATCTGAAACCATATTCCTCGCTTAGTTCAGTTTGTGACATTAGCTCCCTTCTCCCCTAGCATTGGTCCCTCGATGCTTATTTCCCAAGTTCCATCAACTGGTTTCCCAGACCTCTGAGTTCCCTCTTCAGTAGTCAGTTGATGCTTTCCTCGTTTTTCCACGATGTCCTCGTCATACCCAACATCGTGTTTCCGACCTCTAGCGACCTTGTTTGGTCCATAATTGTTTTGTGCTGATTATGTATTGTTGCGTCTTGTAGTCATATCATGTTCTCGAGATGTTCGTTTCGTCGTAGCAGGCCCTGGATCGGTTTGTGCAGGCTCTCTACGTCTGGGACTCTTTCCTCCCTTTCTCTTCTCTCTACTTCCTCTTTTTCGCCCCTCTCCCTCTCAAGCCGGGTCCCCACGGCTTCTATTCCTTTCCTCTTTCCCATATCTTTCCTGCTCAGCAGCCCCTGAGCCCCTCTTGGTCCGGGATAATATCCCGCTTGATTTTGTCAATTTTATGGACTTAACAATTGTCCCTGTAGCATGCGTCCCAGGTATATATCTCAGCATGCTTACACAGAGTTTTCTTTAGAGGAGGAGGAGGAGGAGGAGGACTCGTTTCAGACGCGTATGGCGTTTCGTAAGCTGTCGTTCGTTCGACACTGTGTCTTCAGGGTTCCTTAGGGAACCAATTTTCTATCTTCTTGCTGACTTGGATTAAACATTCGTGGTCATAACAGCCCATCCACGATAGGCTGAGATGCTCGTTTCGTTCCATGTTCCGCTTCGCCTCCAGCTGGTCTGCATCCAGCTCCGATTCTGGTCGTTCAGAATAGGGGGGCTAGAAGGCGGATATGGGCTGAAGCTGCGATTGCCGTAATCGCCTCATCCTGCTTCGGCCTTGAGTGGTGCAGTGGTCGGTTGCGGAGATTCCATTTGTACCCATTCTTGGCTTTCCTGAGTAGCGGGAGTGGAATCGTTGAACTACAAGCACGGTATTTTGAAAATTCTCTGCGGGGTCCCAGGTCTTGTTGTATTCTGGTGAATATCCCGTCCACTTGGCTCGATATTGCAAGTGGTTTCGATATACTCGAGAGTCGATGATTTCTTCGAGTTCGTATTCGTTTTCTCTCTCTATCTCAATAGGCGGAGGAGGAGTTTTGATTGTGAGGGGAATCTGTTGTCTTTGTATGGTTTGAGGAGTGAGATGTGGAATGTGTCGTGTATCATCAACGAAGGTGGCAGAGCTAGCTTATAAGCGCTGCTGCCAAGCTTTGCCACTATCTTGAATCGCCTGATTTTCTTGTAATCCAGTTTCTTCGATGGTGTCATGGTTTTGATGTTGCGTGGCAACAACCAGACTCTATCTCCTGATTTGAAATTCGGATCTGGTTTTCGGTGTTAATCGTAGTATTCTTTTTGTCGTAATTGTGCCGCCACCATCACGCTTCGTACTGTGTCATGTAATTCCCTCATATCTTCCTTTGATATCTTTTTTGTTTGTATCAGATGACCGATTGTTTCGTATTTGGGGTTGATTCTGTAATTTGAACAGAATGGTGTTATTTTGATTGTTTCCTGATATCTGTTGTTGTATGCAAATTCCGCCGGCGATAATGCCTCATACCAATCGTCTTGTTGGTAATTGATATATGCACGGAGATATTGTTCCAATATAGCATTGGTCCGTTCTGTTTGTCCGTCCGTTTGTGGGTGAAATACTGTGCTGAGTCGCCGTTCAATTCTCATTTTCATTGTGGTGTCCTTCCACAAATCTGGTGTGAATAGTGTGCCTCGATCCGTTGTGATATCTCGCGGAATTCCGTTTAGTTGAACTATTTCTCGTAGAAATAGATTTGCGAATTACCCCGTGTATAGATCCTTTCGGCATGGTATAAAATAACTCATTTTGGTCAGACGGTCTATGACTACCAAAATGGTGTCATAATCGTTCGATATCGCCAGATCCGTAATGAAGTCCATAGCTATTGACTTCCATGGTCGATCCGGTGTCTCGTTTGGTTGTAGTAGTCCATAGGGTACAAGCAGGACCACTTTCGTTTGTTGACCTGTGTCGCAATGCTTGACATATCTTTTGATCTTTTCTCACATATTTGGCCCATAATATTTGCGGCATATGAGCTCTGTAGTTTTCGCTGTTCCCCCGTGTCCTGCTTGTGGGACATCGTGGTGGTGGTAGATAAGGGCGGTCCTTAGTCCTTCATCGTCTGGTATCCATATCTTTCCTTGGTACCATAGGTATTCGCCCTTCCATTGACATAGGCCGAGTGCTACCCCTTTCATCTCTTTTTCTCCTTTATCCAATACCTTCTTGATTTGTTGTATGTATTCGTCCTTCTTGCTTGCTTCTTCGATCTTTCCTTCGTCCATGTCCTGAAATTCTACTAGTTTCAATTCCTTGATTTCCTCCCAATACTGTTCCTTCGGAAGTAGTATTTGATGGGTGTTGATGAGCCATGGATCTCCTGCCGTTGGTAGGTCCCCAGCTCTCCGGGTGTGTGCGTCGGCATTTCCGTTTTCTTTGCCTGGTTAGTAATATATCTTGAAGTCAAACTGTCGTCTTCGCAGTTCCCATCTCTTCTGTCGGTCGCTTAGGTTCCTCGAGGTCATGAAGGTAACCAAGTTCTTATGGTCTGTTTTAACTAGTACTTGGTGTCGACATCCTTTGACGTATCTGCTCCATTCTTCTAGGGTATGTATGACCGCTAATAGTTTCTTGTCATGGACGTCGTAATTGATTTTCGGGGTCTTTCATCGTCTTGGATCGAAATGCGACCAGTCTCCAACTTCTGTCTGGTCCTTGTTGTGATAATATCTCTGAACAGACATTTCGATGGAAAGGCCTCCATTATTGTTGGTCTGTCGGGGTCAGAATGGACCAGGACCGGTGACGTGGTGAGTTTCCTTTGTAGTTCTTCGAATGCTGCTTGTTCGACATCTTCTGATTCCCATGTGACGGCTTTCTAGGTAAGCCAGTGTAGGGGTTTGCTAGTTCTGCTGAACCCTTTTATGAAACGCGGATAGAAGTTGCAAAAGCCGAGGAAGTATTGCACTTCCTTAACCTTTATTGGTGCCGTCCATTCCCATATTGCTTTTGTTTTGATGGGATCCGTCTTGATGCCGTCCTCGTTGATGATAAATCCGAGGTATTCCACTTCTTTCTTGTGGAATTCGTATTTGGAAGGTTTGACCTTCATTCCTGATTCGTATATGTCTGTCAAGATGTTGGCGACATCCCTCGGTGTTTTTCGAAAGTGTCCGTGTATATTAGGAGATCGTCCAGATATACTATGCAGCCGATATCGATATATCTCCGAACTGTGTTGTTGATCCATTTTTGGAAAGCAGCTGGTGCGTTGGTTAGCTCAAAGGGCATTACCAAGTATTCGTATATTCCCAATTTCCTTGAGAAAGTTGTTTTCCATTCATCACCTCCCTTCATTCTAACGTTGTGGTAGGTGTCCTTGATATCGAGGTTCGTGAAGTATTTGGCGGTGTTGAGCAAATCCAGTGCCTCGCTGATGAGTGACAGTGGATCCCGGTCTTTTTTGGTGACTTCGTTAAGTCCTAGGTAATTCACACAGAGCCGATGCTTTACCTCCTTCTTGATGAATAGTATGGGCGACGCTAAATCTGTCCATACTTCTCGTATCCTTCCTCTTCCTAGGTTCTGATTGATATATCGTCGTAATTCGTCCAGTTCGTCTGTGCATAATGGATATAGCTTGTTCGTTGGGACATTCTCTCCCTCCTTTAGGTTGATTTCCAAGTCAACTCCTGGTCGGTGTGGCGGTAGTCTGGTTTTTTCTTCTTTTTCAAAAACGTCAATCAGGTAACGGTATTCCTTCGGAACTATTTCTTCAAGTTCCTTCTGTTAGTTAGCTTTTTTGTTCCTGATAGCCAATTCCGGGCTGATGTTGACTGCTTCCAGTCTCATCTCGTTTTCGATCCAGCTTCTTTTGATAATCCCGTTGGTCTCTCCTTTCCGATAGAAGTGGCTGAATGCTTTAGCAGAGATTTCGCTTCTCTCGATCCTTGGTTCTGATGCACTAGTTTTCTGACTAGTGTCTTCCTTGGTTTCCGTACTGCTGAATCCGTGGTCGCTTCTCGAGGTTTCGTCCAGTAAAGCTACTTCATATAGATCTCCGTCATTGATTTTTTCGATAATCAACAGTGCGATTCGATCTCC
The DNA here is from genome assembly GCA_003521225.1 of Tuber microsphaerosporum. Classification (NCBI taxonomy): domain Eukaryota; kingdom Fungi; phylum Ascomycota; class Pezizomycetes; order Pezizales; family Tuberaceae; genus Tuber; species Tuber microsphaerosporum. The sequence goes on along the minus strand of QOVD01002873.1, from coordinate 19,028 downwards.
CCTTCTTACCGTGTACTCGGTAGTTCCTTGGTTGACCATTACTACCTTCACTTCACCTCTATAATCGGCGTCTATAACTCCTGCATTGGTGCTGAGTCTGTGCTTGACTGAGAGACCACTGTGTGTAGCTATTCGTCCATAAGTGTTTTGAGGTAGCCCAATGGCTATTCCAGTTCCGATCATTACCTGTCCCAGGGCTGGCATGCTGACATTCTCGATTGCGTACAGGTCGCTTCCTGCTGCCTTAACCGATCCCTTAATAGGCATTCTCGCTTAGTTGGTCAATCGTTTGATCTTGACATACTTGTCAATGCTGGTCTGGACTTCAGATAACTTGGTAATCAAGTTTCCTTCCTTGGCTTCCCCTTCCGGTACACCTTACGAAACTGGTGGACTATTCAAACACCATGTTGTGGATTGTTCGCTGTTGAAATTAATCTTCTTATCGTTCCAATCGATAGTCGGATTATGCGTTCGTAACCATGGCTATCTCAAAATAACCTCATGGGTTTCCAAATTCGCCACTTGGAGAGTTGCTAATTCCCTATGGCTATTGATGTCCATCAGTACTTTCACAACATGGGTAACTGGCCCCATGCTGCTTGGCTTCCCATCCGCTAGGTAAATTTCTCTCGGTTTCTGAGCTTGTATTGTCGGCATTCTGTGCTTCTCGCAGATCTCCTGGTCGATAAAATCTTCTGTTACTCCCGAGTCGATTATTGCGTTTATCCTAACTGTTTCCCGTTTCCCGTGAAGTCTAACCTTTACCATAATGTAATAATTTTTGTTTTCGAGTGTTTCCATGTAGTTGAGTGCTACGTAATAGTTTGCCAAAATGATGGGTTTCTGTTCGGGTCTGTCCCTCAGACCATCTCTTACTGTGGACTTTCTTCATTTCCTGACTGTTTGGGTTCTCTCTCCACTTCTATTTCCCTGATCTTGGGTTTGGTTCCCCATGGTGGTCGTCGTTGACTTTGTCCGTTTCTTTGCTGACTAGTATAGTCTCGTCTGTCCCTTGCATTGTTGCAATCTTTTGCTCGGTGATTTGGTTTTCCGCATTTGAGGCATAGCTGCTCTCTGAGTCTTCTTCCGAACTCGTTGTTGGGTAGCGACCAGTTAGGCTGCCTTCGTGTCGCATCGAGGTCTATTGGATCTCCTCTTTGGTCGTTGATGGTTAGCCAGAACGTGCCATCCTGGTTTCTTAGTACTTCGACAGCGCAGTTTGATGTGCTTCTCTGCTGTATGCTGCTGACGAATTTGATGCGATTTTCTTTTCAGAGAGCCCAGTTCGCAAGGTCGTTGATGTCATCTGTTTTGTAATTGTCCTGTTCCCAAGCGTCTTGTAGGGTACGATTGATTCATTTGAGGAATATCTGTTGCATTGTTTGTTCATCATAATCCGCTTCGTCTGCTGTTAACCGGAATTCATTCCTGTAGTTGGTGATGTTTCGTTTCCCATGAGTCATTTTCTCGATCTTGGTTATTGCCGAGTTTTGCGCATCGACGTCTCCGAACTGCTTTCAGAGGGCGTCTAGAAACTGGCTCCAGATATCCCAGTTCTCGATTTTTCTTCCTTCTACATATGGTGTAATCCACTTTGCTGCCACCTCCCTCAGTAGTTATTTTGCATATGTCACCTTTTCTGCGTCCCTGGTGATGCCTGTCGCCTCATAGTACAAGTTGCATTGTGCTATGAAGGTTCGTAGTGACGCTGGTTCGCCTTTGAACTCCGGTGGTGGTTTGACTTTCAGTCTCGAAGGTTCCCCGCCGCGAGCCAACTGTAGTATTTGTCGTAGTTGGTCTTCCGTGAATCCTGCCAATTGGATTGCCGGCGCAGAGCCGCCTGCTGGGGGGTTGCATGGCCCCCCCTATGCAGCTGGTGCTAGTGCTGACATTCTGTTTCTTCTTGTAATGGCTGATGATGCTGTTCCTTCAGATCCTTCCAGGGATCCTGATTCTGGTGATACCGGGCTTTCGGCCCTTGATGCTTCCACTGATTGTTGAAGTTCTTCTCCTAAAGTCTCTGTGTCGAATGCTGCTTCTCCTAGTGGGTGCTAGTCTTATTCTGACATCTTGTTTGTTTGTTAGGTGCTGCGATGGGAGGCAACCAAATGTAACGATCCTTCCCTCCGGGCGATACTTGTAGCAGGTAACACTTCCTAGTTCTCGTGCACTACTTCTGATAGCCGAACACTCTGGCTCCTACCGTGTAGTCGAGAATGTACTAAGAGACACTTCTCTTATTCACCTGGAATCGTGATTGTAAAGATCACTTGAATTGATAGTATAAGAAAGTCCTTAGATGGTTGCGTCAGGAACTAACTACTCGACGGTTTATTTTTCTTTTTTTTTACTTTCTTTTTTTTTACTTTTTTTTTCCCTCAGTTTTGCATTTGTTTTACAACTACACGGGTACAAACCAGACATGCATCGTCAGATATGGCCAAGAAAAAACCCTCAACTCCACTCCGGCACCAGCGGAAAAAGCCATCATCCCAAGACCCTCGGGTGTGGGCCCAACCGCACAATCCCATGAACAAGAGAGAAAAACAAAGCCGGCTAAGCGGACTACTAAGTAGATGCCCAAAACCCTACGAGCAGGAAACAACAGGAAAATCACTTGCCGTAACCTCCTACCCCTTAAAAATATCAAAAACCCGTCCAAGGACGACGAACAAGGAGGGTAAGGTCTAACCCATACAAGTGAAAGGAAAGACAAACCAGTATTGACCAATATGAAAGAAAACCCAACCAGACAAAACATAGAACAAGCTACATCAACGATCCAGAAAGGGGCCGGCCATTACCCATTTGAACAAAGGTAATCATAACACAAAAGAGGCTGAAAAACAATTACATCGACCCAAGACATCGAGTGAGTCCAAGGAGATAGTGCCATACCATGAACTGCGGTAACCGAGTGGGTGCGACTGTGGGTAGCCGCAGGGGGAGAGTGGAGCCACCAGGCAGAGAGAGTGCCAGCCAAAAGGAGTGACCGGAGCCGACGGTGTAGGCGGCTGGTGCCAGCGGACCGTGGGGGTGGCTGTAACCGAGCCGCGGGACGAAACGAAGGGACGAGGAGAGGAGGTGAAGGGCAAAACGAATCGCTAGAAACAACCTACAAACAGGCCATCCCCGAATGGTTTCCCACCGAGAGACGAAGGTGAGAACCACGAAATTACTAACCGAAGCTTTCCCCAGTGCGAGGCAAGCCAACGACCAAAGTAGTACTTCCACCGGGGTCCGGACGCAGTAACAGCGACCTTAAACGTAGAAAGGGGTAAAGCCGATTGTGGGCAATCGCTAAGCGAGGCTTGCGAAAGCGGGGTAAGGAGAGGGTGAGAAGAATCCTCAAACAACATCTAGGGCGACGCTTTCTCAAGGAGAGGCCATAGCAGAGGAAGAGGAGGGGAGTGTCGTCACCCACCTAGGTAATGAGGCCACCAGAGGAGGGGAGAGGGAGAAGGTGGAGTTGACAATGATTTCTCATGGTGTTGAGATCTCAATCGCCCGAGGTGGAGAGGAGATCGTTCGTGCTAACTACTCGACGGTGTTGTGTTGTGTTTTTGTTTTAATAGATTTAATTCGTTTGCTAAGTAAGAACTAACTAGGTACGAAAGCTAACTAAAACCACTAGGTATCAAAGCTAAAAACCTCCAACTACTGTCCATCCCGTGCACCCGATGCTAAAACCCTCTGACCAGGCCCGACAACGTAACTACTTTGTGTAGAGGTAGAAATCAAAGTCCGGTACTATGAGTAGAATCTACAAAGGAAACAACAGGCCAGAAAACCTCGAACCAAATAACCTCCACAGAGGTGCAGCCCACCAAGAGAATAACCAAAACGACATTGAGAAACCTATGAACCAACAGAGAAGACTTCAAGCCCAGCATGAAAGAAACCCCCAATACCAAACCGTAGGCTATACCACCGGACCTGAGCACACACAAGGGGTAATACTACCAGGGCCTGATAGGCCAGCAACAGGGGCTGAAGGAATCCTAGGGGGAGATACATACGACGAGCCGGTACGACGGAGACGTGTGGCATAAGGAAATGCTCTAAGGGCCCACCAGAAAACAAGACCCGGAGGGGTGCATGCCCTAAGGGGCAGAGGCGGTAGGTATGAACCCCGTACAACTAACCAGTTTCACTGCCACGCACTCAGTCATGACAGATCACAAGGCCAGAAGATCAGAAGGGACAGGGACTCAGAGAAGGAGGTGAGACTCGAGCCACGCGAGAAGGGGACCCCAGGGGAGGAGTGCCAAGGGGGGCGAGAGGAGCCACCAAGTAGTAGGGTACGAGCCAGGGAGCGGACTGTAGCTGTAACAGAGCAACTGGACGAAACCGACAGGAGGAGAGTGGCCGGAGCTGGAGGAAAGGATGGCGGAGGGGTAGACCCAATCAAGAAGTGCAAGACCGACGGACTGAAGCGAGATCACAGCTTTTCGACGATGCCGACCGTACCAAACAGTGCACCCAGGAGATAGTGCAATATCAGGGATCAGAGCCACCGGGGCCACTACTTCACCGATAGCCTGAAACTGCAGATGGCCATTGACGAGAAAGAGGTTGCCGACCGTGTGCAAGCGCTAAGTGAGGGCAGCCAAGTGAAAGCGGGGAAGGAGAGAGGAGCCACCGTGTACCCCCTAGACAAATACTCCCCGAGAGCAATGCTATCGGAAGGGAAACAGAGGGGAGAGGGGGGTTGTAGCGTCACCCTCCTGGGCAACTAGGCCATCAGAAGAGGGGAAAGAGGGGAGGGTGGTTGACGATAATTCTCATGGTGTTGAGATTTCAATCGCCAGAGATCTAGAGGAGATGGTTCATGGCTAACTACTCGACGGTTTTTGTTTTTTTGTTTTTATTTTTTTTCTCTCAATCTTTTATTTCATATTAGGCTTACTGTACAAGACTAGAAACGGGAAGAAAAGGATATGCTGCTTCCGCTAAGACCCCAAAAACTCGACGTATTCAACATCAGTCCATCCCGATCCTCCCCCTGCTAAAACCCCTCTGACCCTGCCCGACAGGAGCTGAAACCCGCATACAAGTCCGGTACTATTGGTAGAAAACTACAGAAGACAATCACGTGCCTGAGCTCCGACAAAACCTCCACAGACAAGCAGAAAGAAGGAAACCAAACGACAGTGAGACCCTAAACGAGAAACCCAAAAGCATACTCCTGTCCTCCCCAAATTACACCATCAGCTTTCCCCACAAAGAGGCCGTGCGTAACCTGAAATCTGTAGCACATACAGGGCGGAAATGGCGGGCCGTAGACAGACCGTGAAGAGAACGACGCAATCAAAGGATCCAAGAGCGGTGTGGCTTAAGGGAATCAAACTAACCCTGCGGAACACAACCAAGGTAAGAATAGCAGTAGGGTGCCAGCCGGAAGAAAAGAGGCTGAGCACACGAGAGGTGGCCAATAGACGAGAGGGGGGCTGTAACTGAGCCACGAGACAAACGACCCAATAGACGGGGAGAGCGGAGGGGTAGGTCCAATCAAGAAGTAAAAGACTGACCGACTGAAACGAGATCACAGGTTTTCGACGATGCCAACTGTACCAAACAGAGTTCCTATGAGAGAGTGCAATACCAGGGAGCAGAGTTACCGGGGCCACTACTTCACCGATAGCCTGAACCTACGAAAGGCCCTTGACGAGAAAGGGGTTGCCGACCGTGTGCAAACGCTAAGCGAGGGCAGCGAAGAGAAAGCGGGGAAGAGGAGGGAGAGTAACCGTGAACCCCCTAGACAAAGACGGCCCGAGAGCAATGCCATCAGGAGGGCAGCAGAGGGGAGAGGGGAGATGTAGCGTCACCCTCCTAGGCAGCGAGGCCATCAGAAGAGGAGAGAGTGGGGTCGATGGAGGTGACGATGATTTCTCATGGTGTTGAGATTTCATTCGCCGGTGGTGGTGAGGAGATCGTTCGTGGCTAACCACTCAACGTTTTTTATTTTATTTTATTTTATTTTATTTTATTTTATTTTATTTTATTTTATGTTTTTTATTCAGGTGGTTTGATTTTTCAACTACAAGGCTCAAAGACTACGTGCAGCGCTAGGCATGGTACAGAAAAGCCCCAACCCCGCTGAGAACAGGGGAAAAAGCCATCGCCCCAAGTCTCTATGGTCCGGGACCAACCACACAGTCTCGCCCTCATGATATACAAAATACTCCTCAAAGACAAGCAGGAGACAACAGGAAATCCTGCAACCCGCACAGCTCCCACTGACGCTGAACAATCTGCCAGCCAAAACAAATAAAACCAAATTCATATCCCAGTAGCAAACGTACAGAAAACCAAAGGCGTCAATAGCCGAGGGGGTCCGCTATGGCCAGAAACGTCCAACTGAGCAGAATATTATATCCCAATCCAAGGAACGAAACCGCTAACCGAGGCAGTGCTATACGACTAGTGACCGAAACCGAGGGGTGCCCCCGTAAGTGCAAAGGGCGGGAGGTGGATGGACGGCAGACTCGGTGAAAAGCCGACCGTAGAAAGGAGTGATAGCTGTAACTGAGCCACTGAACGATGATCGGAGGAGGAAGGATGAAGGGGTAGCCAACTCACTAGAAACAGCCAAAAAACAGGCCATAGCCGAGTGATTTCTGAAGACGACGCGAAAGACGGGAACCCAGATGTTACTGACCGAAGCTTTCCCCATCAAGGGTTGAGCTCTCGAGACGAAAAGGTACTCTCACCAGAGTTCGGACACCGTAACGCCGACCGTAAAGGTAGAAAGAAGGGTTGCCGATTGTGTGAAGTCGCTAAGCAAGGCAAAGCAACAACGAGAAGAGAATGAAGAATTGAAACGGAACCACACAACGGCCTCTAGAAACACGCTTGCTCAGGGCGAGATCATGATAAGTGGCGAGGGGGGGGCAGGGAGCTGTCCTAGTCTGAGGCCAATAAAGGAACAGGCTTTCGTGGATGGAGTTGACGATGATTTTTCATGGTGTTGAAATTTCAATCACTAGAGGTGGAGAGGAGATCGTTTGTGGCTAACTACTCGCCGGTTGTTTTTTTCTTTTTTTTTTTCTGTTTTAATAGATTCAATTCGTTTGCTAATTAAGAACGAACTAGGTACGAAAGCTAACTAAAGCCGCTAGGTATGAAAGCTAAAAACCTCCTACTACTGTCTATCCCGTGCGCCCGATGCTAAAACCCTCTGACTCTCTCCGACAGCGTAACTACTTTGTGTAGATGTAGAAATCAAAGTCCGGTACTATGGGTAGAAAATACAAAGGAAACAACAGGCCAGAAAACCTCGAACCAAATAACCTCCACAAAGGTGCAGCCCAACAAGAGAAAACCCAAAAAGACAGTGAGAAACCTATGAACCAACAAAGAAGACTTCAAGCCCAGCATGAAAGAAACTCCCAATACCAAACCGTAGGCTATACCATCGGACCTGAGCATACACAAGGGGTAATGATACCTGGGCCATAAAAGGCCATCCACAGCGGCTGAAGGAATCCCAGCAGGAGATACATACGACGAGCCGGTGCGGTGGAGACGTGTGGCGTAAGGAAATGCCCTAAGGGCCCACTGGAAAACGAGACCCGGAGGGGTGCATGCCCCGAGCGGCAGAGGCGGTAGGTTTGAACCCCATACAACTAACCAGTTTCACTGCCACGCACTGAGCCATGACAGATCCCAAGGCCTGAAGATCAGAAGGGACAGGGACCCAGAGGAGGAGGCGAGGCTCGAGCCACGCGAGAAGGGGACCCTAGGGGAGGAGTGTTGAGAGGGGTGAGAGGAGCCACCTAGTAGTAGGGTACCAGCCAGGGAGCGTATTGTAGCTGTGACAGAGCAACTGGACGAACCGAGGAGAGGAGGGTGGCCGAAGCCAGGAGAAAGGAGAGCAGAGGGGTAGACCCAATCAAGAAGTGCGAGACCGACCGACCGAAGTGAGATCACAGTGTTTCGACGATGCCGACCGTACCAAACAGAGTTCCCAGGAGATAGTGCAATACCAGGGAGCAGACCCACTGGGGCCACTACTTCACCGATAGCCCGAAACAGCAGAAGGCCATTGACGAGAAAGGGGTTGCTGACCGTGTGCGAGCGCTAAGCAAGGGCCGCTAAGCGAAGGTGGGGAACGAGAGAGGAGCGACCGTGAACTACCTAGACAAAGACTGCCCAAGAGCAATGCCATCAGAAGGGGAACAGAAGGGAGAGGGGTGTTGTAGCGTCACCCTCCTAGGCAGCGAGGCCATCAGAAGAGGGGAGAGGGGGGAGGGTGGTTGACGTTGATTCTCATGGTGTTGAGATTACAATCGCCAGGTGTGTAGAGGAGATCGTTTGTGGCTAACTACTTGACGGTCACGGCCTCTTCATATAGGCGTTCCTCCCATAACCCAAACCCTGGGGACTCATACCCTTGAGTCACACGACCTCATGACTCGTAGCGAGTCATGTGTGAAATCTATCAGCTGACTTTCAACAAGTTAGCTGCCCAACATACCTAAACCAATCATAATCCAAAGAACAAGTCATGTGTGCAACTCGCATCACATGAGTGAAACCCATGACTTGTAATGTGAGTCATGTGCGAAAGTCATACATTATCTCACCAGAATCGTGCATCATATAAAAACATCAACCAATAACATTATAACGATAACATCGCAAGTGCGAGTCATGTGAAACAAATCACGAACCTATGACTCATAACCATGAGTCATGTCAAACCATATTCCTCGCTTAGTCAGGTTTGTGACTCCTGGCCTAGGTCACAACACTAGCACAGTACAATATATCTCTTTAAGTACTCCTCTATGATATTTCTAATTCTACTAGTCTGGCTAAGTGATGCAAATACTGGTGTTATCTTTCTATGGCTCAGGCGCTCCCAGGTTCAGGCACTCCAAGGTGCCTGGTTTGATGAGTAATATTATTAATATTGACTGTGTTAGAATAACCCTTATACTGACGTGTAGCTGGCGTCAAGTCCAACAAATTCCTAATACAGAATTGAAATCTGTCAAGTGGTTGAGGAGTAATATTCCATCAAGTAAAATTCCGCTAGCTTTAGTATTTAAAACCCTCTCCACCGAAGACACATATTTCCGGACTTTTGACATTACAGAGACGTCCCTTATACTAGTGTGTATCTGGCATCAAGCCCAAATATCTTCCAAATGCAGAATTGAAATCAGTCCTGCAGTTGTGGAGTAATCTGCCATTGAGTAAAATTTTTGCCAAGTTCCTAATACCTCCCTCTACAAAATAGAGTACTATCCGGAGTTTTGCAACAGAGACGTACCTTATCCCAATATGTAGCTGAGGTCAAGCTCAACAACCTTGAGCTAAAAGAATCAAAATACTTCAAGCAGTTGTAGAGTAATCAGCATTCAAAATCTGAAATCTCTAGCCCTGTAACTTTATAAATTATAGTCCAGTAGGGATGAATGCTATACCCCTGTGTAGCAGGCATCAAGCCTAGCATAATGCAGGTGTCAGATTCAGGATTGGTCCAATAGTTGTGAAGGAGTCTTCTGGATAGGCCAGAAGGGATAATCTTAAGTCCAGTGTGAGGAACGCAAAGTGCGGCTTTGTGTCGCATCCAAGGCTAAGTCCCGACATGCTACAACAAACTTGCAGTAGACACTATCATAGATATCACTCACTTTCAGACTTGAGTGAGCTGGCATTTTCACTCTCTGCATCAGCAAAAACACAAAGTGTACTTTTTACTGCATCCTGTACATCCTGAGATCCCTGTTTGCATCCTGAATGTAAGGAAACTATCATCCTGTGCATCATGGAAACTAACTTTTAGCCAGTTCGCTAGTGGCTGATTTCAATTTAATTGCACTTAGTGGCACCTCCTAGAGTCTCCTATTTGGGTACATGCAGGGGTTCAAAGTGGGGGAGTCTAATTTTGTCGTCAAAAATTTCAATTATCAATTGGTAGGTCATCTGATACATTGAAGGTCTGAAATATTACATGTAGCTAGAATAAACTACTATTTATAAGATAAGCTAATGCGTTTTTCTCTCTGAAAATTTTTTTTTTTCTCAGGAAGAAAACTCATTATCAGGATGCAAACTGACGTTCAGGATGTAAACTTGTTTTCAGGAATAGCCAGGATACACAGGAAGACCAAAATGCAAACTGGTTTGTTTTGCTGATGTGATAGAACAAGTTCTGAATATAGAACTGCAAAGTGTTCTTCAAGTTAGTGGTGCAAAACTAAAATTAAGAGTATGGTACCAGCTATCTCACCTAGTGCCCACACTAACCGAATTACTTTTACCAATTTTACCCTTTTTCCCGGTAGAAGGAATGGCTGCACAGCGATAGGGTACTCTGGAAGTTGAGTAAATGAGTGCTAAATCAGAAGATGCGGTGGGGTTGTGAGCTGAGCCCAGAAGAATGGGAGGTGAGGTTGTGTAGCTACTAGCCTCCAGAAGTGAGGGTATATGCAGTCCTGCCTCCTGATAAACCTGGCACCACCGAGTATGGCAACCCCCCACACAACCCATCTAGTGTCAAGGGCACAAAGTTCCTGTGCCTTGTATCCTGATATAACAGCAGTGTATATGACATAAAGTAAATTTTTACTAATGTATGTATAAGCAAAGAACACCCTACTCTGAAAACCATCTATTCTCAAAAGAACTGGAATTGAGTGAAGCTTTCATGCTTAATGATATTACGTTTTACTATTAGATTCTTTTATTATCAACTTTACCTTTATCTTTATTGTAGATTGAGTCTTTAGTGTGGTGACAATCTGTGAATCTGAGTTCATCTTCCTACAGGATATTCCTTTTACAATAGTGGAAATATAAGCAGCCTGAGGAACACAATCAAAGGCAAGGATTGTGAATAAGCGTAAGAGGTTGTATGTAACCTCAATTGGAATTGTCAACCAAAGTATTGTCAACAGGATGGTACTATGCCAAGTATCATTGACCTGGAGAGTATCAATTAAGGCTTATAGTCTAGTAACACTAGATATGCGATATTGACTAGTGACAAAATGAAACAGAATATCGCAGCAAATAACTGGAACTATTCTAGTCATAATTCCAGAATTAATGCAACGTAGTAGATGGACTACAAATACATAAACTTTGAGAGGTGAAATTCTTTCTCATTTAACCCAGTTACTCAACAGCACTTAATTCTCAATTCTACAATCTACTAACTAATTGTAACTTAAGAGTATATAGTATAAAGACCATAAAGCTATATCCTCCCTTTTATCAATCATCACATAAGTCTTCAAGTTTTCTCTTCTCAATATGCCTTCAGTATTCCACACATGCACCTTATTTTCATCTGTAAACTCCCTTGCTAACAAACCAAAGAAAAGCTCTATAAGGAAAACTTCGACTTCTTTTATATTCTCTATATATCCAATATCTTCCTTCCAGTGATGCACTGATCCTGAGTATACATCTAGAGATTTGCTCAATATGCAAAACAGAATCAATGTACTAGCCTTAGGCTCCTACTTCCTCCCAGCAGGTTTATTGATTCTATGTCTATATGTAAAGACTTCTTTATCTCTACCTCAACTAAATTGGGTGTTTGCCTGCCCAATGGCTAATTACTTGCCAACAGGTTTTTTGTCTTAAGCGGTTGAATATACTAAGCCGCTTCAAACAATTTCAATAGAAACAATCACACTCAAAATCTCTAAAATGCTACTAATATATTATAGTACTATGTAATGATCCTCCCTCCGAGCGATACTTGCAGCAGGTAACAACTTCCTTGTTCTCGTAAACTACTTCTGATAGCCGAACACTCTTGCTTCTGTCGTGTAGTCGAGAACGTACTAAGAGACACTTCTCTTATTCGCCAGGAATCGTGATAGTAAAAATAACTTGAATTGATAGTATAAGAAAGTACTTAGATGGCTACATGAGAAACTAACTACTCAACGGTTTTTTTTTTTTTTTTTTTATCTCATATATTGATTGTTTTAAGGTACAAGAAATGATATGTATTGTGAGATATGGCCAAAACAAAACCCACAAACAAAAACATAAAAACAAACAAACAAAACTTAAAACAAAACTCATCCTCCGACGCGTACAACCATATACGCAGCTGATAACTTCAACAAAAAACAAGTACACTCATGTCCTAAAACATAAAACAAGGAAAACAAAACAGCGAACTCGTAAAGGTGAGCTCACTGCGTGTCACACGGTAGCTGGAGCATTGCAGATCATTAGGGCTCGCGGCCTGGTGTCCGATAGGCCTTTGAGAAAGTTTGCTGGCAGGAAGCGGTGGAGGGAGCCCGAGTTCCCGTGTGCTGAGGGTGGAGTCGCCTGGGGCGGGTGATGCGGGGGGGATACGTGGTAGGGTGATATGTCCGGTGGGAACCCGGAGGCAGTGGCGAGAATGTAGTTGGCAAGACCTTTGAGAAGAGAAGCCAACTCTCAGAGGGGGGAGGTTGGGTCCAACGACAGGTCTCTCAGGAGGAAGAGGGCCCTGGCTTCGGCTCTTTCACGACAGGTGTTGATGGCGTGATTGAAATCCACCATGCCCTCGTCGCATGTGGGGCACAAGGTAAGGTGGTCGAGGTTGTACCAGGAGGTATGTCCTGCGAGGTAGCTTTTTCCAGATCTCATCTGATGGATTCTCCCCGCCAGGATGCAGGAGAGGCCCATGAAGGGGTGGGGTGACAGGGAGGGGGCAAAGTGGTAGTAAGGCTGAGGGGGAAATTTATGGGTCCAGCCAGAAACAAGGTGCTTCCTCAAAAGAATCTTGATCTTCTTGTCAGCCTTTGACATAAGGGTAGGGTCAGGCAGGATCCTGCGAGAGCGAGAAGCCCAAGGCCTGATCATGGGAAATAACGGGGGGTCGTTCAGGGCCTTGTAGGTGTCGTGAACAATTGAGTCTAGTGGAAGGTGTCTTCGACACCTTGTTGGTAAGGTGGACCAGAGGAGCAGTAGGTAATTAGGAGGGGTGTAGCCTGGCAGCCGCCGGGTTGGCCGATGGTGGCAGACAGGATAGGCGGAGGCCGGGTAGCCTTCTCTGGTGACCGGCTAGGAGGGCAACAGGGGGAAGGCAAGCTTCATAGGAGAGGGCGCCTGTGGGGGTGGCTGAGAAGCAGCAAGTGACCCACCTCGGTACCTGGCTCCAGAAGACTTCCATTCTGTCCGTCATTTTCTAGCTAGGCGTGAAGAGGTCAGCCCCAAAAAGGAGGACCGGTCGAAATACCGTCGCCGCCAGGCGGTGGCAGAGGAAGGGGGGGATGCCCCTACCGGGCGAGGGGAGGGAACGGACTAGGGCAAAGGCCCCTCTGGCCAGGGAGAGTCTTTTCAAACAGTGCAGGGAGGTGGAGAAAGTGGGGGTGAACCAGTATCCAAGCCACCTGAGAGACTTGGCCGGGGGGAAGGTGTGTCTGCCTAGACTAACTACTCAAGCTTTTTTTTTTTTTTTTTTATCTCAATTTATTTCATGCTTAAGGCAACGGACCTACATGCAGCTTATCGTTAAGGCAGGAACAAACCTCCAACAACTGTCCATCCCGTTCTCCCTCTACTAAACCCCTCTGACCCTGCCCAACCGTGCACTTGCCTCGGCTAAAGATACAACAGCCTGGTACTATGGGTAGAAACTATAAAGGAAACAACAGGCCAGAATACTATGAACCAAAAACCTCCACATACGTGCAGCCCACCAAGAGAAAAACCAAAACGACAGTGAGAAACCTATGAACAATCAAAGAAGACTTCAAGCCCAGCATGAAAGAAACCCTCAATACCAAACCGTAGGATATACCATCGGACCTGAGCACACACGAGGGGTAATAGTACCCGTACCATCCAGGCCGTCAACAGGGGCTGAAGGATTTTCAGCGGGAGATCCATACGACAAGCCGGCGCGGGGGAGAGATGTGGCACAAGGAAGTGCCCTAAGTGCCCACCGGAAAATGAGGCCCGGAGAGGTGAATGCCCCAAGGGGCAGAGGGGCTAGGTATGAACACCATGCAAACCAGCCTGTTTCACTGCCACGCACACAGCCATGACAGATCCCAGGGCCAGAAGATCAAAAGGGACAGAGACCCGGAGGAGGTGAAGGGCAGAGCCCAACAACAAAGAAGACCCTAGGGGGTGCATGTCGAGGGGGGCAAGAGGAGTCACCTAGTAGTAGGATACCAGCCAAGGAGCGGAGTGTAGCTGTAACAGAGCAACTGGACGAAACTGGAAGAGGAGAGGAGGCCTGGGGCCAAGGGGGAGGAGAGCGGAGGGGTAGACCTAGTCAAGAAGTGCAAGACCGACCAACCGAAACGAGATCACAGTTTTTCGACGATGCCGACCGTACTGAACAGAGATCCCAGGAGATAGTGCGATACCAGGGAGCAGAGCCACCGGGGCCACTACTTCACTGATTACCCGAAACTGCAAAAGGCTTTGACGAGAAAGGTGTTACCGACCGTGTGCAAATGCTGAGCGAGGGTAGCGAAGGGAGTACAGAGAAGGGGGGGGAGAGCGACCGTGAACCCCATAGACAAAGACTGCCCGAGAGCAAAGCCATCAGAAGGGGAAGAGAGGGGAGAGGGAGGTAGTAGCGTCACCCTCCTAGGCAACTCGGCCATTAGAAGAGGGGAGAGGGGGGTGGGTGGTTGACGATGATTCTCATGGTGTTGAGATTTCAATCGCCAGAGGTGTAGAGGAGATGGTTCGTGACTAACCACTCAACGTTTTTTATTTTATTTTATTTTATTTTATTTTATTTTATTTTATTTTATTTTATTTTATTTTATTTTTGCATTGTTTTACTATGGGTACAACCACACATGCACCGTATAGCTATGGCTAAGAAAAACCCCTAACATCCTCCCCGGCGCCAAGGAAAAAGCCATCATCCCAAGCCCCTCTGTTATGAGACCAACCGCACATCTCACCCGCAAGACGAAACTAATTCTACAAGAAGAAACCCAGCTGCCACAGCCGGCCGAGTGCCCTTAAGATCAACAAGAAAGAATCACCAAACAAGTAAGCAGGAAACAATAGGAAAACCTATGCCGTAAACTCCTAGTCAACAAAGGAAATAATTGAAAGCCCAACACACTGAAAACCTCAACACAACGGAACAATCATAACCTTCAGGCTAAGGGTCCTGGCCGAGGGGCTGCCAACTGCCCAAATATAGGTAGCAGCAAGTATTACTCCCACCCAGGGATCTGACATCAAGCAAGGAGGCAGTGCAATACCATGCCCGAGCTTAGCAGAGGGCGGTGAACCATGAAGGAGGCCAAGTGAGAGGATAAAGGGAAGCAGTAGGGTGCCAGCAAGGGGAGTGGTGTACCTATAACAGAGCAACTGTACGAAACCAAGGAGGTGGAGGATGTAACAATCCTTCCCTCCGGGCGATACTTGCAGCAGGTAACACTTCCTCATTCTCCTGAACTACTTCTGATAGCCGAACACTCTTGTTCCTATCGTGTAGTTGAGAATGGACTAAGAGACACTTCTCTTATTCGCCAGGAATCGTGATTGTAAAGATAGCTTGAATTGATAGTATAAGAAAGTACTTAGATGGTTGCATGAGGAACTAACTACTCGACGGTCACGGCCCCTTTATTTAGGCGTTCCTCCCACAACCCTAACCCTGGTGACTCATCCCCTTGAGTCACACAACCTCATAACTCATAGCGAGTCATGTGTGAAATCCATCAGCTGACTTCCAACAAGTCAGCTGCGCAACATACCTAAACCAATCATAGTCCAAATAACAAGTCATATGCGCAACTCGCGTCACATGAGTAAAACCCAGGACTCGTAAATGTGAGTCATGTGCGAAAGTCATACATCATATGACAACAATCGTGTGTCATGTAAAAACATCAACCAATAACAATATAACGATGACATTGTAAGTGCGAGTCATGGGAAACAAATCAAAAACCAATGACTCATAACCATGAGTCATGTGAAACCAAGGTCCTCGCTTAGTCAGGTCTGTGACAGAGGAGGGGTAGCCAACTCGCTAGAAACAGAAGACTAGCAGGCTATAGCCGAACGTTTTCCGAAGCCGAAACGAAAGACAGGACCGAGATGTTAGTGACAGAAGTGTTCCCCATCAACAGTACAGGCTTGCGAGACGCAGAGGTACTTCCGTAGGGAGTCCGGACACTGCAATGCCGACTGTAAACGTAGAAAAAAGGGTTGCCGACCGTGTAAACGCTAAGCGAGGGCAGCGAAGCGAGTGCAGGGAGAGGAGGGAGCGAGCGACCGTGAACCCCCTAGACAAAGACTGCCCAAGAGCAAAGCCATCAGAAGGGGAACAGAGGGGAGAGGGGGGGTTGTAACGTCACCCTCCTAGGCAGCAAGGCCATCAGAAGAGGGGAGAGGGAGGTGGGTGGTTGACGATAATTCTCCTGGTGTTGAGATTTCAATCGCCGGAGGTGTAGAGGAGATGGTTCGTGACCAACTACTCGACGGTCACGGACCCTTTATATAGGCGTTCCTCCCACAACCCTATTCTTGGTGACTCATACCCTTGAGTCACACGACTTCATCACTCGTAGCAAGTCATATGTGTAATCCATTAGCTGACTTCCAACAAAGTCAGCTGCGCAACATACCTAAACCAATTATAATCCAAATAACAAGTCATGTTCGCAACTCACGTCACATGAGTGAAACCCATGACTCATAATATGAGTCATGTGCGAAAGTCATACATTATAATAATTATGACCACAATCGTGTATCATGTTAAAACATCAGCCAATAACTTTATAACGATGATATCGCAAGTGTGAGTCATGTGAAACAAATCACAAACCTATGACTCATAACCATGAATCATGTGAAACCATATTCCTCGCTTAGTCAGGTTTGTGACATACTATGAGGTATAATCAACTTATTTATCTCAAAATATATTCTCAGATAAAATTGATAATATCCTCTCCTAACATATTAACAAGATATAGTAATAAAAGTAAGAAACCAATAAATGACATAATATAAATACAAGTTTTTAAAAGATTAGGTAGTAAATCTAAGTCTATCAAATTATAATATTAATTATAGAGTTGACTATGGTGGATTTCCATTGCCCTCACATAACTGTTATTCAAGTTCAAGGACTAGGTTTTCTTAGTCAACTCTATTTTTATAATAGAAAAGGCTAGACTTCATTATTTTTCTAAAAAGATACCCATTTATCTACAACTAACATAATCAATTTTACTCGGTATTGTAAACAGAACCCAGATATAGAAATTAACAACAATAAAATCATGTTTCATGCTTAGTCACCTAGTAGAGCGAAGCAGAAGATCAAACCTGAAGTCTGTAGCTTTTCGTATTCCACCCACTACTTAAGAAATATTATACTACAATCAAATTGCTTAAAAAATAAACTCCTCTAAGTCAAGACAGTTTTCTATTCATAAGATTTCTGACAATAGTGATAAAATAAATATCTCCTCTTTTTAAATCTCTATATTCTTAACTTTCTTGCATTTGGAATTCTAAAAGTCATAGTTCAAACTAGTTTGTAAACAAGATTTTCCCCTTGTTTGAAACCAAAGATGTCTCATCTCAGTCCACTATCAATTCTATCTTGTCTCAGTCAATCCCTGCCTGTTAGTATAAATGAGTAGCAAATTTAAATATATTAAGAAAATCAAATTGTAAATTAAGTTTGGTGTTGAATTTATCATAATGGAATTGTTTTATCCTAATACAAGATATCTCTGATATTCCATCTTTAGTCAATTCTATAATCCTAAGTATTCCATCTATTAGATATATCTGATACTCAATATATAAACTACCGAAAATTGCTATCAAATTATTTTTATTAATATATAAAGACAGGATACACTATGAGGCTTGTATCATACCAGATTTTGTATAAGTTTTAGTAAAACATTTTCTATCACCTGCTACTGCAAACTCAAATACTCAAAACACTTTCCCAACAACAAACTTTACTTTTCCATCTTATAGGAATATCTTTTATTCAATTTGTAAATTTAAATATCTTTCTGAGTCTCTCCAACTATATCTACTCTAGCTAATTCACTCTTGACATTTTCATAAATAGTATTAAAATGTAACTTGGAAATATATTAACCCAAATAACTTAGAGGGTAAATATTTTCTAAGTATTTGTTTTGACTAGCTTTATCTTATTATTAGACCAATATTTTAGTAGATTTTATAATTAAGATTATATTGATATTGATAATACCAAGACGTCTTCATTATGCTAAGGTTAATGTCATCAAAAAATTCAAAATATATCTTTGAACTAACTTCTAATCAGCTTCTATATAAGAAATGTAATAATTCAAAATACTTCTATAATTATAATAGACTTGTTCTATCCAAATACTCCAGTAGAAGATACCTGCTTAAGTATAGTAAGATTAATAGGAGTAAGAGTTTCAAAAAAGCCACTTTTCATACTCCTTTAGTCTCATATCTTTCGAGAGTATAGGGAGAATAACTTCAGTATACTATATACTATTTCAACAAAGTTGATAAGTAATTTATTGACCAATTTAATCATAGTCACTGTAAGCCTACTTCAACTCCCATCTAAAATGACAAATATTTTCAAAAATATTTTTTTATACAATATGAAAACTATCTACTCCCAGATTAATTCTTTCCAGCCTTTTATCGCTCTTATATGTATTCTCAGTAGTTTCATAGCATTGTAACAGCCGGAGCTATGACCTATTGTCACAAACCTGACTAAGCGAGGAACTTGGTTTCACATGACTCATGGTTATGAGTCATAGGTTTGTGATTTGTTTCACATGACTCGCACTTACGACGTTATCATTATAATGTTATTGGTTGATGTTTCTCACATGACTATGATTCTGGTCATATGATTTATGAAGTTTTGCACATGACTCAAGTTACGAGTCATGGGTTTTACTCATGTGATGCGAGTTGCGCACATGACTTGTTATTTGGATTATGATTGGTTTAGGTATGTTGCACAGCTGACTTGTTGGAAGTCAGCTGATGGATTTCACACATGACTCGCTATGAGTTATGAGGTCGTG
>QOVD01002870.1:0-15730 GCA_003521225.1 Tuber microsphaerosporum | reverse complement strand
ACATGAGGGGGACTTGTACTCGAGGAGCCGGTGTGATGGTCATCACATTAGCTGGTTTTGGAGCATCAGCAGCAACTGACATTGCCGCCCCCACGGTCCACCAACTAAGCAAACGAGGGGATTTGCATTACATGTCTTGGTTAGTCCCCCCGCTTTGACTGATCAGATTGATTCAAAGACCTTACCGTGCTCACCTCAGCCACTTCCGCAACCAGATCATTCGCTACTATCCTACAATACTCGGTTTTCCACCTCACGCACAGTTTCGCAGCTATGCCCCGATAATAGGTTCGACAAAGCTCTCCATTGATCCCAAGACAATGCCATAAACTAGCCGCACTAGATACTAAATATTTGCGCCTATTTGATCACCAGTATATCCCCGCTAATAAAAAAACTATAGTCCCGCACCTTAGCTAAATTATCGTACATACCATAGTTATCTTACTACAACCGATTTGACCGACGGCCTGTCACTCTCAACTGTATGAAATACTACATCCCGCATTGTTTCATGCTGCACACACCCACCCAAACAAGGAAATAGAAGAGACAAGCCTAATGAAAACGCCAAACCCATGCAACCGAGACCCTGATTAAGAGTAAAGGGACTAGGGGATCCCTTGGATTCTGGTGTCGGCGAGCCGGCCGAATCAGATCCACGACCAATGGCCATCTGCTCTGACACTGCGACCAAAATCAGATTATTCCGTGCTCTGAAATTGGTGCTATG
Source organism: Tuber microsphaerosporum (assembly GCA_003521225.1). NCBI lineage: Eukaryota > Fungi > Ascomycota > Pezizomycetes > Pezizales > Tuberaceae > Tuber > Tuber microsphaerosporum. Next base: position 14,997 of record QOVD01002870.1, on the reverse strand, counting down.
TTGAACGCCCGGGAACGAATTCCCAGCCATCCGTATCGTATCCAAACTGGTCGCTCTTCTGGCCGAGCCCACCCTCCTCCCCCGCCGCTGATTCTCCCCCTCCATTCTCCTTCTCCCTTGCTAACTGCCCCTCCAGCTGCTTGCTAAACTCGAGAACTCCTTCGTCCACAAGGAAAGCCTTCTCCAAGTTCCCTCCGCCGCCCAGAATTTGCATTCCCTCAGGGCTCTTGCAACGACTCAGTCCTACGTACGCTTGCCCGGGAGCAAACGAATGGCCAACATCAACTGCGACGTAGTCGAGGGTCATCCCCTGACTCTTGTGTACCGTTGTGGCCCACGCCAGAGCGAGAGGAATTTGGATTCTACTCAGTCCCACCGTATCTAACACGGAGCTGTAGTAGAACGGGATTTCTGTCTTCCAAGCTACAGGCAGGATGGGGATCGGGTTGGGATGCGTAGTAAAGCGTACAAGTGGAATCCGTACTCTCCCATCTTTCTGCTTCAGGTCAAAGTACTTCCTTAACATAGGGCGCTCGGAATCGCGGGCGGAACGGCCGGACGTGAAGGTGGTGAAATTCATCTGCTGGAAACCGCTAATAACACCTCGGGAGCCATTGACTAGACTTTCGTTTTGTGCGATATTAAAGAGCAGCATGACCTGGGCACCGTGCTTAAGTTTAATCTTCTTTTGAACCTGAAGGTTATTAAAAAAGTCTAGATAGGGTTAGCATGTTGGTCAGGATTAGGTAGCAACGGGAAGTTACTAAATTCTTCAAGCTCTGGGGAGTTAAGTATTTTCAAGTCCTTAGTGTTTTTATTGATAGCGCCTTCGTCAATAGCGTCAAAACAGTACTCGGCAGCCTTGAGCTTCCTGAATTCTTGCTCATTCTCATCGACCACTGTCTTCCTGTGCGTGTAGAGCCTTGTAGGTTTAACGCCACTTGCTAGTTCATGCAGAGGCCGCCGAAGGCTTAACAGGCGGGTCATTATATCTGGAGTCACTTGGCCGACTTTCAATTTCCCAAGCGTGTCTATCCAAACCGGGTCCGACTGTCGCCAGACCTTTTCAAGAACGACTGACTTGAATCCTATTTTGAACCAGGTTGGGGTCTGGAAACAGTACTTCATAGTTTCGTTCCAGAGGTGGCTACATGTTCTCTTATTGCCATCGGTCCTAGAGCAGTGGGACCATCGAGCAGGATCAACTCGAAGAGCATGGATTTCGTCTAGGAATTCGATGTGCTGTCTAACGCATTCGTCACCCGGTGTCAAATAGAGGCGTTCTTCGCGAGGTGTGATAGGGCACCCTAATAATTCCAATTAGCCCCGCCTTTGGATTCGGTCAGAAAGGGATCTATATATACCGCATTTATAGCATGTCTTGTCTGAATCCTTTTCGACTGGGGGAAGCTGAAAGAAATCCCCACACACAACGAGTTGGATGCCACCAAAGGGAGCTTTCACAGGGCGCTCATTACCACCCCTTGCATGTTGGCCTATCACGCTCAATTTCTCAAAGAGATCTGGAGATAACTGCAAGTGGGCAAAACAATAATTTCCTTGCTCAGCCAATCGACCCTCTCACTCCACCCGGTAGGGTAATCTGAACGTACCATGGAAATCTCGTCAATAATCAAAACCTCTGTCTTCTTCCACGCTGCCTCCGCTGCCTTAGCCTGCTTGCCCTTTGACTTGGCCCCGGGATGCCTGATAGTGCTTTTCGCCTTGTGTATATAATAGCCCACCGATTTTTCTCCTTTCCCAACCTTACTCCATGAGTGGATAGTTTGACCACCAATGAGTACCGAGGCGATCCCCGTTGGAGCAGTTATGGCGTAAGTTTTTCCCACGCTATCAAGATATTGGGTTAGGTGTTTCAGGATTAGCGATTTGCCAGAGCCTGCCGGACCCGTGAAAAACACATTATGTTCCTGCTTCACTAAGGAGAGAACGTGTTCTTGTTCAGGGGTGAGAGCGCATAAAGGTTCAAGGCTTTGTTTCGTAATGAAGGAGGAGGGGGGAGTGATTTGGGGAGTAGAAACATAGGAGGGCGCGCCCGCCCCACTAACACCACGGGCGCTCAAACGAGCAGGCAAGGCGTCCAGGTCTGGGTAATCCACGTTCAACCCAGTACTGTGTTGAGAAAGCTGGGGACAGTTGAAACTGCGTTGCTCCCCAGTTTCCGATCCGTCTTCATCAGTATCAGGGTATTCCATTTGTAACCGAACATTCTCTTCGCGGATTTCCTTGTCACGTTGCTCGTAAATCCAGGACTCTGCTTCGGCGTGCGAGGGAAAGCCCCTGAAGGTTGCCTCCGAAAATCCTTCAACTTGCAATCTGGTCTCGTCCCTGTCACCTGCACATTAGCCACAAAAAGACCACCAGCGGAATGCGGAAAAAGCTACCAATCGTCAAAAATTCCGGCGTTTCGACCTTTATATACTGCATAGAATTTTGGCTTCCTTCTGGCCGAGCCCCCCCGTGGCATTTTCTGGGTGAGGATATTGGGGGAGTAGGGCTTTTGGGGAGTAGCGCTTAAGAGGATTAGGGAATATATGTGCCTGGTAGCGAGCTCGGTGTGGTGAGGGATCAGCTACAGGGCACTTCAAAGTAAACGGAAGATCTAAGGGTGAGGAGGTTGTTAGGATTGGAGGGAAGTCATTGGAGAGCAAATGGCCAACATGCACCGCCAAGCATTGTGAGGCTCCTCGCTTACCGGTGTCACCCTAACCATCCCGCTCCCATAGCGCGCTGTCAGCCTGAATTGAAGTCCTAGGAAGGCAGATTGTGAGGTAGGGTATGCACTAGGAATCCATCAATAGACCGCTGGCACGGGCATTGCACTGCTAGGCTCCAGGAATTAGATCTCTCAACCGATAGGCCAAAGAGATGAGCGTCCTCGGATGCCGAGGGGGGGAAATGCTGCGATTGAGGACTGGCACAAAGCGTAATACTCGAGTACCTGCGAAAATCAAAAATGTCGGGATGTGTTCATCCGAGAATTGGTACAGAGCAGAGCTCTCCTCTCATGGCCTTCCCTATCGTGCTTTGGCAACCGGGCAACAAACGGACACGCACCGACTCAAACGACGCCGAGACAATTGCCCGTACTCGTACTGAACAGTCCGGTGCTGGAGTGCAAGCACCCTAAAAGCCAACTAAACTTGCCCTTATGGAGATCCGTAGATAGTGACAGGGAATCACGGAGACGAGTGGGATGGGTTTTTTTGTTGAGCAGACAAGGATGAGATTTGCCTCATCTTGCCCGCCCGCCCCTCCAAGCAATCGGAGCAAATTGGAAGGGGGACCCTGGGGGATGAAGCGGGGCATGCTTGATATGGATTGAAGAGGCAGCTTTTGTGTATTTAGGAGTCGACTTCAACAAGTGTCCATGATGGGTGAATAATCGTTTGCCAATGAAGTTTGAATGTTATCGTCGTCGATCCTGTGACCCTATTGCCCAACATGGAGCCCGCGTGTACAGTACAGTACTGCACTGCACTGCACTGTACTCGAGTATACAGTTCGGTACTGAGGGAAGAACAGAGAGTGTGCTGAAAGAATTGTTATAATAGCAGAAGCGGGGTACCGATACAAGCACAATGTTTAGAGACTACCAGTATTTCCAGTGCAATACCCCGCGCTGTCCAATATCGTAGACTGCTCGTATAATGTACGTAATGTCCCGGTACCTGGGAGGACTGACTATTCAAGTGCTGCTCCGGTACTGTAATACTAATTCGTCAAGCAACCCGTCAACACTATCCGGTTTATACCCCTTTTATTGTTGCCTGGGATCGCACGCCGAGTTCAACAGTATCCAATTTGAACACGAAGCAGTCAATTTTCACTGTCAGAGGGTGCTCAACCGCACATGCTCTCTATCCCTACCGTAGGAAAACTCTCTATCTAAAAAACGCCTGAATTGCCAACGGTCTTTGAGCTGGTGCACCTTATCCAAGATGGTGAGGTTACGATGGAAGGAGTGCATTCGGCTCTCCTCAAGTGCAGGTTGTTATATAAAGTGCTACAACTGGGGCAGGGACAACTCTGTTTGTTGGGTGGATGAATGGGTTGGGATTGGAGCAGAATTGGTGGGCGCTCGGAAGCAGAAAAAAAAGAAAAAAGAGAGAGAAAGACATAGCCAAAAGGCGGCGCATGACGCAGGGTCTCATTGTTTCCCTGTCCACCGACGTCACACCAAACACTCTTTGAGTTGAAAATTGGTTGGAATTTGTATGGATCATGGGTGAAGACTGCTTCTCGCCCTCCCCGAAGGCAGATATTACAAGTGTACAATAATACTGCACGGTACTGTACTGTACTTGTACCGGTACAATACAGTGCTCCAGATGCAGTATTAATAATAGGAAAGAGAAAAAGAAAAAGAAAAAGAAAAAGAAAAAATCACAACTCGTCGCCTTTTTCCCCAACAAAGTACAGTATAATACCGTACCGGATCTTCGGTGCCCGAATAGGTTGAACCCCTTGCTTCTCCTTCCGGGTCTCGTCTCGTATCCCACTTTTCCACCCTAAAAATTTAGTTCACACTGCCCATATTGACCTATGCCCTGGAAATCCGTCTTGTGCTCTTCTCCTCTCCTACCGGTATGACATTAGCATCCCCCTACCCTGTCGCATACACCACCTCCACTAAACTAAAATAACCTCCACTGATATTATCATTTCTTCGCCCTCCCTCTCTCATCCCCCAGATCTTCCCTCCTCCTCCTCAACCCATTTCTACATTGATAAGCTAAACGCGATCACTAGCTAATCCAACAATGGCACCATCCGCGAGCACTACCCCACCACCTTCTGTGCCTCCACAGCCTCCAACTCTCACTCTCCCTACCACAGGTTCTCAACATCCTCTCTTCCTCTATGGTACCGCCTGGAAATCTACCTCAACAACCGACCTCGTATCTACCGCTTTATCAGCTGGCTTCCGGGGTCTTGACACCGCGAATCAGCCAAAGCACTACCGCGAGGATCTTATAAGACCAGCGTTAGCCCTCTTCTCGCGCAATTCCCTCTTCATCCAAACTAAGTTCTCCTCACCCGCCGGTCAGGACCCAGCAACAATCCCTTACGACCCCACTGCCCCGCTTCAAAAACAGGTCCGTGCATCGGTGGAACGTTCCTTGGAGAACCTAGGTGTGGAATGCCTCGATGCACTGCTTCTGCACTCCCCACTACGTACCCTAGAAGCGACCATATCCGCATGGAAGGTGCTGGAAGGTTTTGTTGCTGCCGGGAAGATAAAGCATATTGGGATTAGTAACTGCTCGTTACCGATTCTCGCCGCGCTCTATTCCAGTCCGGTAATTTCTATCCCGCCTTCGATTGTGCAGAATAGGTTTTACGAGGACACCGGGTATGACCTTTCGTTGTTGGAGTTTTGCCGAGAGCATGGTATCGTCTACCAGAGTTTCTGGACACTCACTGCAAATCCTGGGGTCGTCAAGAGTGAGATTGTCAAAAAGGTTGCTACGGAAAGGGGCTGGACGAGGGAACAAGCGATGTACGCTCTTGTGTTGGCGTTAGGTAGAGGGTGGGAGGTAGGGGGTGGTGTGTGCGTTCTGAATGGGACTACGAATGAGGAGAGGATGAAAGCGGATTTGGAAATTGTTGGAGAAATTGATGGGATTAAGGAGGATGATGTGAACGAATTCAGGGATCTACTCAAGACAGCGTACAGATGAAGGGTTGGGTAATTGAAAAATCGAAACATGTATTTTTAACTTGTTCCTATCATACTCGCTGGTTTTCTTTGTTTGGAGCTAGTTTTTTTTTCGGGGCTATGTACGGTATTTTTCTCTATTTTCTTTCTATCTGGTCGGGATTGCCTTATAATACAAATCTATGTTTACTTGTTTAAAGACGGGTCTACCTCGTTGTCTTTAATCCATTCAAGCGCGTTACATTTGTAAAGCTGCGGTCTCTGCATCAATTTCATTCGCATTTCCCTGAATCGCACAAATTCACTTGCGGCGGCACAAGTAAGCACTGTGGAGCAACTCAAGGAAAAAAAAAGGAAAAAGGAAAAAAGAAACTCGACATTAAAGCGCACTACCGGTATCATGATTCAACTATCGACAAAGCTTAGAAAGTGAAAGGGAAATCTAAGAGGTCACAACCTCTCACTCGTCAATCACGTGAAGGTGAACGAAACTCTATTTCCGAAAGCAGATGAATGTGCTTAGCTAGAAATGATATGCGTAGAACGTTGAAGTCGTCACACCACGAGCAAATAGCCGAGCAAAGTCCCACAACGAATTATACTTCACCCTTAGACCCCCTTCCCCTTCCCCTTCCCCTTCCCCTTTTCTCTCACAATCTCGTCACCATCCTCATTGTCATCATCATCATTACCATCACCAACAACGATAACCCTCTCCCCATCACCATCACCACTATCCTTCCCTTTATCGTTCTCCCCACCACCTGGGATCCTGCCCGCCTTCTTCTTCTGCTCGTCAATCATCCCAGCAATCCACCCTCTCTGCTCTCTCAACATGCGAATCTCCGCTTCCAATACTGCAATTCTCTCGTGTATTCCTCCACCCATTCCCTCCTCTCCCTCCTCCCTAAATCTACGCTTCGCAGCGGAAGAGATGGTTTCCTGAGCGTAGTGGGGGCTCGAGGTCGCCTGCGCGGGTTGGGAAAGGGTTGATAGTCTGGTGTTGGTTCTGGTGGGGAGAGGGGTGCTGATAGTGCGGTGGCCCGTGGTAATTGGATCGGTGGTAGTGGCTGTGCTCTGGCCTCTAGTCACCCGGGTGGGTGTACAGTTGGCACGGGTAGTGGTGGGGGTGCTCGGGTTGTGCAAGCGGGAGCGGGTGCGCGGGGTTATGAACGGGCTGACAAATGGGGGTTCGGAGTGATGCGGGAAAGGAGAGTTTATAATTGAATTATCCATTTCGGTGGTTGAGCGTAATTTCGGTGACGGCGAGAGTGTTTTTTTGATTTTTTTTTTCGGTGGAGGTGGGTGCAGTCGTGCGGTCTCTGTGTGGATGGGTGAGAAAATAGGAAGTGTGGGTGGTGGAAGGTTCGTGATTGTTTGCTCTTTTATTCCCTTTCTTGCTAAGGGGTTTTGGAATCTAGGTCTAGGTCTCTAGATCTTTACTACACAATAAACTGGGTTTATGCTTGAAATTATTTCTTGTCTCTCGGTCTGCCCTAAGAAACGTTGTGTCTACGAAGAGTTTGACAGCCCTTACTTGTGGCGAGTGAGTATTCATGATGATTCCGAGACACTCGTGCCCCTTTCACTGGCGGTGTCGTATAGGCATTCACTCCAAAGCACTATGCCCAACCCCTAAGAGCCTGGAGATTGATGACCCGACTTAGAACCACCACCTCTGTCCCTCTAGATCACCGCCCATCAATCCTGAACTCGATTACTTATCAGTTCTGTGTGGGAATGATTTTTGTTGCGACCAACAATCGCCCTTTTCATAACTCCACGGGGAATCCCCGGTTAGTCCGAAGAATCACTCTACGGTAGGAGTTTCCGTACTCGCGCAGCACACCGCAGTAGAATGAATGGACTAGAAGGCGTCCAGGTTTTAGGCCCTGCTTGACATGCAAGAAAAATGGCATTTTTCTGACTTTTATGGCATTTTTGTTGTAAATAGAGTATTCCGACATTTCACCTTTTTGATTATAGCTCAACTTATAGGCTTCCCACAGGATCTTTTTTCTTTTCATTACGATAGCCGGAATGGTAGCTACTATCTGGATATGGATCTTTTTATACCTATTTAAAGAGGTTTGAGTTTTAGCAAAAACTAAGTTTTTTTTAGGAAAAATGACATTTTTTGTGTGATGGCGTGCTAAGCAAGGATTTGGTTTCTATAATCTACAGGACAGTATGATACATTCAGAGTCTCGAACCCAGTTCGATTTATGTTAATCACTCGATACCACACCTCTCCGTCCCCTCTACCACCTCCCCGTCACTTACTCTATCGGCAAAGGAGTCGAGGTGGAGGACGTAGGGAAAGAAAGAAAGAAGGAAAAAAAACTCTAGGGTTGCTAGATCCCCCTAAACTAGCGCAACTCCTATTTTTTACCTCTGGGAATTATACTCACACCCCCTTACACGCCGCCGTAACCGTAACCTCAGGGGCAGTAACGGTAACAGACATTGTCTTCGTCACCGTGCTGATCGCAATGCTGTTTTTACTCTCACTAACGACTGAAATAGTCATTGCAGGCGGGGTGGTCGTCGCAGTCCCGAGTACCGACGACCCCAGAGCCACGGTTACCGTGACAGGCGGTTGAGTCACCGTCACCGGCGGCTGGGTGACTGTTCTTATCGAGGTGATGACCTGAGTGATGGGCGTGGTTTTCGGGCCTTCGAGGGTTGAGGTGGGTTTTTGGCTGGGGGCGCCGCTTGTTGTTGATGAGCGGATTATTCCAGTGGCCTGGCGAAGGACCTTGGGTTAGCTGGATTATAGGGACACAAGGAAGGGGAGAGAACTTACAGTTGGGAGAACACTAAACCTGGTATTCGTGCCAATGATGATTCCTGTTCCGGTACCATAGACCGCAGTTCCCTAAGGTGATCTCCGTTAGCCAAAGACTTGCACACCTATGTAATTCAAGCGGAAAACTCACAGTCCCAGAAACGACCCTAGTCCCCGTACCCGTCAGCACCGCCGTTCCCGTCCCAACAACTCCCCTCCCGGTACCAGTCGGCTTCCCGGTCGTCCCGGCGCCCGGAATGATTCCTTCAATTCCCGTGGGCTTGAATTCCGGAAATATCCCCCCATTATGGTGGCGACCGTCGTCTCTGGCTTCGAAACGACTGGCGAAGCGGTCCCAGATTGCTTCTGGTTGTGCTTCGGGGACTGTATTAACTATTAGCCATTATCTCTCTGAGAGGGTGAGTTATGTCATACTAGCACGCCCGTGAATAGCTACAATAACGTTAATAGCAACGAGTGATACGAGTGTGAACTTCATTTTTTTTGTAATGTTATTGTTGGCTGTTGGTTTGAGTGAATGTTGGGCTTGGTGGTTAAAGCAAGGGACCTGCTACGATATGAGAGAAATCCAAGGCGTAAGACGTTAGACCACCCGGGCCAAAGAGCGAATGGATAGTTTGGAATTGAATAGGATGGAAGAGAAGAACGTAAAAAGGTTGGTGTCGAACCTTGGCTGCTTGCGCCTAGCTGGAAAGTGGAGTACCGTACTGTACTGTAAAGAGCGTGGGTAAGGAGGGTGGTGTGGTGTAGTGGGGTGAGGAGTGAATCGGGGAAAGGTCTTAGATGGGGGGTAGTGCCATGGGGTTTTTATAAACTGTATGATATTGGTTCTAGTGAGTTATGGGTGGAGGCTGTTTGACGCCTCGAATTGTTTGTTAGGTTTAGTCTAGTGGCACTAAGGGTTGGATGGAAGGAAGGGAAGGGGAGTCGGACGTTCCTACGGGTGTATTGATGGGTCGGGGCAATACAGAGCTGGGTGTGATGAAAGATGAAGGATGAACACTGCAAAACACCTAGATCTACACTGCTCCGTGTGAGTAGTACAGTACTGTATGCCGGGCATAAACAGTAGATAGATAGCCCCCACCTTCGCGTCCTAGCAATATCAATGCCTTGTAGTACAAAATCGATAGGCTATTCATCCATTCATTCATTGAGCCAGCATCATACAATACAAGACCTCCCGCTTAAAGTCAGTGCGCACACCACAACGGTGCGCTTGAGCGTTCCTCAACTACAGCACACTTCCTTCCTCCTCACCCGTACATTGGATGCCGGGAGAGAGCACTGACGGAAGAAAATGAAAGGGCCCACCACAGTAAGTGTTTCAAGTTTGCTAAGGCCGGCCAGCGAGCTTGCTGGAAGGCTGGAGAACTGATTGGTGGCGGTTAGTCTATCACCCTTCCTTCCTTCGATGAGGCATTGTACTGACTAATATATAGGTGGACGAGATCCTACATTCACTTGCGCTAAGACAGTCCTTCATTAAACTTTACGGCACAGTATACTGCTGCTTGATTAGATTTGGTCGAATAGAGTGGGAGACTGAGGCTTCTTAACAACGGTTTTGGCTATAGCCGCCGGCTTTTCATAAGATTGTATTATGCAGCACTGAATGCCACTGGTGGTTGGCTCGCTTACTCTCGGCCGACCTGCTTTGAGCGTAGGGGCGGTGCATGGGCCATTACATTGGGGTGCCTGAGTAATAAACAAGATAAGATGGCATTGAGCGCTGTACGTACTGTGCTCGATTGCCACAGGGACGAGGGACTCCCCAATGAAACTTTCCGATCGGTGCACTTAGTAAGTGCCGTATACTGTATGACATTGTACCGTAGTTATCCCACACAGTGCGCTTTCCCATGCTGTCCAGCGAAAGAGCACTTCCCCTAGGCATATCTTTGATCCAATCCCATAGTCCGAGCTTATCCAGAAAATAAAACTTCCATAGTCTTCCGTATATGCTGGGCGCAGGGTAATACAGTGCTGTACATAGCCGCCTGGGCCATGTAGCACCGTACGAGTACTGTTCGCAACTGTCCTACCGCCTACGGTCGGACGGACAGCGTGCAACATACGCTACATTGACAATCTAGCGTGGGGGGAGCTTGTTTGGGAATACGATGGTATCTTGGGCCGTGAGGGAAATATCATTATAGATGCCTCTATGGGGTCCCGTTTACTGTATACCTCGGTGGCACCGGGGTAGACTTTTACTATACAGTGCAGTACTCGGGGGGGGGTCATTGAAAACCGGAAAGCTATTTCTGCTAATCCCATGCAATTCTCTATAGAGACAAGGGTTATTTTTTCCGATTTTTAAGGACCCTCCCAAGTACAGTGCGAGTTGCGTGGCACAGTGCCGGGAGGCTTTTCCGACTACCGTGCTCATGCAGCACTATCGAAAACGCCACGAAGCTACTAAAAAGCTCTAATCTCTAATAATGCAAGCATTATGTGCACACGAAACGGTAAGGCTAATAAAACCCCTGCCTTGGCTGCTTACCTGCCATACCGTGCGTACCAAAAAATCACTCGCACTTATACTCTACTAATCGCGCTTCCTAGCCGCTGGCGTGCGAGGCTCAGCCTCCCGAATGGAGCATTTTGTTCTGCATTAAATTTTTAAGGTTTTTGTGCTGTATCGGAGTATTGGGACTCTATCGGAGGCACTGCGCGGAGGGATTATCCCGATTTCCTGGTTAAGTTAGCTCGTCTTACCTACAGTGCTGGGCTAGGGGATAGACAATAATGGTGCAGCACCGCCTCAACGCACACTGGTAGCGGATTCTATGCAAGGGATCAATGATCGAATATCACTTTACCGTTGTGGTCTGCCTCTGGTTTTTGCATTTATTGGGCCAAAATCGCTTACGGATATTTCCTGCAAGTTCCCTTCGTTCTGGTATTGAATTTGGAGTCTTACTGTTGTTTGAATGTTGATCTTTTGGATAGGAAATAGGTGTTCTAGATTTTATAGGATGCGGGGGGGGCAAGGTTGCATCGTCACGTGTTGCACCATTTTTACCTACCCCTGATGCGGTGCAGCACGAGTGCAGCTTACCGTTTACTATACAAAGCCTGAATAAGATAAATTCCTTTTGTGCTCTAAATATCATATCGAAAATCATGCACGAAAGAAGCATCCCTCTCTCTTTCCCTCCTTTGCTTCCTGGATTATTATTATTCTTCAGCCCAGAATCGTAATCTTCACACACTCCCTCACTCCTTCCCAATTTACACTACCTCGTCAGAATTATCCGGTGGGGTTACAGAGCTCTTGGACGGTGTTGCCGCCCCCAGAGACGAAGGCTTGTACTGTTTAGATTCTGGCTGCTGTTGTTGTTCAGCGCCCTGGCCATCTGGTGTCGGAGTGCGGTGGAACGTAGTACGTGGAGTGATGCCTCCGACCACTAGCTCGTCCTTCTCGTATCCCCAGAGTTCTCCCGTTTCATCTCCGCAAAATTCGTGCTTGTCAAGGCCTTGAAGCTCGGCTTCCCCGGAGAGGCGTAACTGGAGGCCGGGAATATACTTCATCACCAATAGGATAGCGGCCGACACAGTGAACGAGTAGCTGGCTATTGCCAGTATGGCTACAAGCTGTTTGGCTACTTGACCCCCGTTTCCATCAATGGCGCCAGGCGCTGAGGTCATGCCGTCCAACAGGCTGACTTAAACCCCCCACAGATATATAAGCGTAACGTTCCCAGATGGGAGAAGGGGAGTTGGGGTATTACTTGTTTCGCTTGCGAAAATCCCAGTCAGGAGGGCACCAACTGCGCCCCCGATTCCATGGAGCTTGAATATATCCATTCCTTCGTCTATATGCACCCAAATGTTGATATCCTCGCAGAGGGAGCAGAAGACTGCAGTGAGGAAGCCAATCAAAGCTTTATATTAGGTTAATAAACTAAATTTACACCTCATGTATGGGGACGTTTCCAGATGCCTACCTGCATACCAAACGGCAACATTCCCAGCAGCTGGCGTAATTCCGATAAGTCCTACAAAATGTGAGTCTTGAATCTAAAAATTTACCTTAACCAGAATGGTTAGAGTACCCGCAATAGCTCCTTCACAGGTACCTACAACCGAGAGCCTTCCCTTCTTTCTAAAGTAATCGGTGGTAACCCATCCAATGATACCGCAACTTGCCGCGATCTAGGATCACATGTCAGCTAACTTAAGATGAAGGAGTGGGAGCAGGTGAGATACTCCCGGCTTACATTAGTATTAAACATTGCGTACATAGATCTAATTGTCGCATTTAAGGTACTTCCTCCATTGAAGCATAGCCACCCAAACCAGATAAAGCATGTTCCCAGAAAGACCATTGCTACATTATGAGGTGTTTGTCTATGCTGTTTTCTTCGGCGGTCCTGACGCTTCCCAAGAACTAGAGCATAGGCCAATGCTGAGAAACCGGAGGCGACATGCACTGGACCCCCCCCAGCATAGTCTAGTGAGGGGAGTTGGTAGAGCCATCCCGAAGGATTCCAGGTCCACTGCGCATCAGGGTTAATCACTCGATTTTAAAACATGCCTGGGTGAAAGCGATACATAAGCCAGTGGGCAATAAACAACAGTTGCCCAGATAAACCCAAATAGCAAACTTGGAAAAAGCCTCCCGCGCTCAAAGGCGCCGCCAATCATAATCTGTACTGTGGCAACGCAGAAAAAACACTGTATCAAATCGCCTTGTATTAGCAATCATGCCATGATATATGGGAGAATAAGGCCAAATTGCCTGGAAAAGAGCAAACAAAATCTCTGGGATATAACCTGAGCCGATAGACGGCGCAGCGACAACGTTTCTCAATCCAATGTTTTCAAAGTTCCCAATGAACTTCCCCGCCGTCCTGGAGTAGGCGAGCGAATACCCAATCCACCACCTAACTTGTCAATTGCAACTTCGCCAAAGCCGTCAAGATCAACTGACCATTGAAAAGATATCACCGCCGAAACTAAAAACGACTGCCAGAGGAGCCCTAGTGAAGCATGCCTTCGGGCTAAACCTCCATAAAGAAAACCTATGCCAGGGATTATCGGCCAAACAAGTGCTGTGCATGCCTATATCACTCGTGAGATGGCGGGGTCGGGTCAACGGAGTAGATACCATACCATGACCCACACGGCGTGATACCCAACTGCTTGGTACGGCCTATTAACGTCTAAAGTTCTCGGATCTCCACCAGTGAGTGGCAGAGACTCGTTTAACACTGGCTATATTCCATCGTTAGCATCAATACCAGAACGTTGGCCTTCATCGATAGATCGAGATATCTGGAACCCACCATATTCATCTTAGCGGAGTCCTGTTTTAAGCACAATATAGTGCTGGATGAGAAGAATTATGATTCTCTGATGGCTCTCCTACGCTATGGTGTTGTTCTCAGAGCGTGCTCCTGGGGATCGAAGTCTGGGAGAGCTTAACTATTTATTCATAACTATTGGGGGTAGGATAGATGCACAATCCGACTCCACTCCACGTTCTTATCACCACATTCTTGCCTAGCCTTTACCTTCCAAGTGAGGAGTCCTCATACCGCCCAAGCCGCTTGCTCCCGGGCAGCCTCGATTATACTGCAGGTAACTAGAATACCACGTGTTCGAGAGTTCCGCGTGGAGCGAGTTCAGTGTTCCCAATGCGGCAGTCCGTCCGTCTTGAGTCTGGACGAGGACAGACGACTTTTTGTCGTCCCGCCTCGTCCTCCAGGAAAATTTCCCGATGATTCAAGATGGAGGACGTCGGACCCCGCAGTCCCCCACTATAATATTACCCCTATAATATCTCAGTTTGGCTTTTTGATTTATTGGGCAAGGATATGAGTTTTTAGGTTAACCTTTTGGTACACTTGCTTCAAGTAGCAGTAAAATAACGGAGTATTTAAAATATGACACCGAACGGCAACGGGAGTGGGTGGTACGCAACTCCGTTCTCTTCCATCTTGATAAATTAATAGCAAAGACAAGCGTGTATATAGGAACATAATGGAGTCTTCCTAATCCTTTCATCATTCGTGACTCGTGTCTACCTTCTTTCACTCATGTTCTCCATCGCCTCAGGTTGCCTACCACTGCGGTAACGAAAGAAATAAACATTCCATGTAATTGCTTAACAAAAGAAATGCTTCACAAGGACTCCTACTCTCCTGCGGTTTTGGTCCAAATCCCGAACCCTTGTTCTGCCCTCATCCCCGCACCATTCATGATTTCCTTCGACTTTGCATACTCCTACTCGTCAATCAGCAGAAAATATTCTTTCAAACTTCCGAAATCCCATGAAATAAATAAAAATTATAGCCATGTATGCCACATCGCTGATTGGACTCTACAATCATCTGGTCAACCACCCCAGTTGCTATAGAATTCGGGTATTCTTGTCCTTGACTAGAACCCACTAGCACCCGGTGTTTCCTGTATTTTATTACCGTCGCCTGTATTCGCTTGCAGTCCCCTACCATCCCCTACCGCTCACTGTTTCCCCCTACATACCGGATAGCCC